>VMDO01039658.1:0-12508 GCA_007922755.1 Pedetes capensis
ATTACAGTCAGCCAGGCCTGCGTGCTTTCTGTTCCCCAGGCCATGGGCATGTCTTGTCAGTCACAAGCAGGCTGTGCCTCTTTGGTTTGGCAGGTTGAGCTGCCGGGTGCAGAGACTGGCCCGCGTCTGCCCACTGTCCTGGAGGTGGAGGTAGGTAGCCGCCCGTCCATCTCCCCAGGATGAGTATGCGCTGCCAAGCGCGCCTTGGGTGGGAGCTCAACATCTCTCACTCTCTCCGCAGCTGGTCCAGCGGGTCCAGACACTGTCGCAGCTGCTCCTCAGCCTCCAGGTATGGGGCCCAGAGGGGGATCCGCCCTTTCCTAGTTGGTCGGGTCTAGGCAAGGCATGGCTCTCACCCCGCCCCCCACGCCCGCAGGCGGTCATCGCGCAGCAGGACAGCTACGTGGAGATGCAGCGGGCAGCCATCCAGGAGCGCGAGAAGCAGTTCCGGCTGCAGTCCACGCGGGGGAGCCTCCTGCTGGAGCAGGAGCGGCAGCGCAACTTCGAGAAGCAGCGCGAGGAGCGGGCGGGCGTGGAGAAGCTGCAGAGCCAGCTGCGGCAGGAGCAGCAGCGCTGGGAGCGGGAGCGGGCCCGCCAGCAGCAGGAGCTGGAGCGCGCGGGCTCGCGGCTGCAGGAGCGCGAGGGCGAGGCGCGGCAGCTGCGCGAGCGCCTGGGCCAGGAGCGCGCCGAGCTGGAGCGGCAGCGCCAGGCCTACCAACACGACCTGGAGCGGCTGCGTGAGGCCCAGCGCGCTGTGGAGCGTGAGCGCGAGCGCCTGGAGCTGCTGCGCAGGCTCAAGAAGCAAAACACGGCACCCGGGGCGCTGCCGCCAGATGCACTGGCGGAGGTGAGCCCGAGGCCCTGGAGTGCAGTGCGCGCAGGCGGGGCCTGGAGGCCTGTGTGTGCCTTTGCAAGTGCGAGGCTGAACGTCGGCTCATGTGCCGGGCAAGGTGCTCTGCTCGCTGGTAGAGAGCTTGCCTCCTGTGCACAAGGCCCTGGGTCCACCCCCAGCACTGCCAGCACAAGAAAGGAAAAATTTTTAAAGTGAGGCCGGCTGGGGTGGCACTCACCTATAATCTCAGCAACTGGGAAGGGGGAGGCAGGAGGACCGCGAGGTCAAGGCCCGAGGCAGCCTGTGTAACTTAGCGAGACCCTGACTCCAAAAGTCAAAACGGGGCTGCGGGTGCAGCTCAGTGGTAGAGCACTTGGGAAGTATGCATAAGGCCCTGTGTTCAGGCCCCTAGTGTGAAGAAAAGAAAAAGAAAAGAAAAGCAACTATATAGGCACAGGGACGCACACCTGCAGTCCCACTTCATCCCAGGCAGAGGCATGAAGATCAGTTGAGCCCAAGAGTTCACTGCCAGCCTTGGTAACGTAGTAAGAACCCACCTCTTCAATTTTATTTTTAATTACAAAACTGAATGCGCTCAAAAAGCACCCCTGCGCACACCGGTGTGTGAGGGTAAGAGTTGCGTGAGGCAGTGTTGATGGTTTAGAACTGGGGCAGCTGCTGCAAAACAGACTTCTCGGAGCAGGTTAAGCGTTTCCCAGCACAGTGCCACGTGGAATACACTCAGGGAACGCTGGCGGCTTCTCTGCACTGCGTGCCACATCTCTACTCCCAGCTACTTGGGAGGCCGAGGCAGGAGGATCCCAGGTTCAAAGCCAGAAGCAGCCCACACAACTGAGCAAGACCCTGTCTCAATATTAAAAGACAGAAAAGGGGCTGGGATGCAGCTTAATGGTGGAGCACTCACCAGACATGCATGAGGCCCTGGGCTCAACTGCCTAGTACTGGAAAAAAAAAAAAAAAAAACAGTTATATGGGTGTGAGCACACGTGTGGCTGAGCGTGGCCGTGAGTGTGCTCACGTGGGTGTGATTTGGGGACCAGCAATTTCTGGCAGCTTCTCCAGACTTCACCCAGGCTCTGCATCCAGAAGGGCTCCTCCCAGCTGCGAGCTGGACTAGGGGGTGGGGTCAAACTGGTGTCGGGTGCTGCCTGGTTCCCGCTGCCTCTGCCCAGAGCCATCCAAGGGCCGGCAGAGCCAGTGGGTCTCCTTGTGCAAATCTGAGGGGTGCAGCCCTCTGAGGGCCCTGGGAGGGGAGGGGGTTCCGGGCAAGCTCAGCAGCCTGCTGTTGCTCTTTCAGGCCCTGCCCCCCAGCCACCCTCCCAGCTTCAACGGGGAAGGGCTGGAAGGGCCCCCAGCTCTCGCTAAAGCCCCCAGCACCCGGGTGAGCATGCTGCTGTCCGGCGCTGGGCCCGAGTACACAGAGCGCCCTGAAGTGGCTCGCCGGGACAGCGTGCCCACCGAGAGCCGGCCGGCCAAGAGTGACGTGCCCATCCAGCTGCTCAGCGCCACCAACCAGATCCAGAGGCAGGCGGCCGTCCAGCAGCAGATCCCCACCAAGCTGGCCGCCTCCACCAAGGGCAGCAAGGACAAGGGCGGCAAGAGCAGGGGCTCCCAGCGCTGGGAGAGCTCAGGTGAGCCAGCCCGGGCCGCAGCTCAGGAACCCCGCCCGTGGGCAGTCTCCAGAGCGCCCGGCCCCTCAGACCAGCAGGGACGCCAGGGCAGCAGGTGGGGCCGTGGGGACTCACTGGGAGCCAGGGAAACAGCAGCAGAGGGCGCCCAGAACGCATGGAATCCCAGAACGTGTGGCAGTGGCGAGGGATCGCGTCCTCCCCTCCACACGGAGGCCTCTGTCTTGCGAGGCTGACAGATCGGGGGTGGCGGGGGCCAATCAGTCAGGGTCACGGTGAGGAGTCAGAGCGCCTGCTCACTAGGGCCGTGCAGCCAGGACATAGGACAGGGGCAGCCCTTGGGGAACCAGCAGCGAGTGTGCCCCCCACAATAGAGGAAGCCCAGGGGCTCCGGGGGGCCCTGCCCTGCGCCCACAGACCCTGGGGCGTTCTGGAGCAGCAGGTCCTGCGTCCTGAGGTTCCCAGGAAAGGGATGTTTGCTGGGGAGCCGCGGCCTCCTCTTGTCCGACGTGCCACAACTGTAGGGCCCCAAGCTCCCTTTGGCCGTCCGTGGGTAGCGTCGGGTAGGGGAGGCTGTGCAGGTCCCCGCGGCCCCCCAAATGAGGCCCAAGCACCTTCCCTCCCGCAGCGTCCTTCGACCTGAAGCAGCAGCTGCTCGGCAACAAGTTCATGGGCAAGGACGAGGCCGCCTCCCGGAGCCGCCGCTCGCTGAGCCCCATCCTGCCCGGCAGCCACAGCTCCCCGCCCGCCCCAGGTGAGCCCAGCTGCCAGCTGCAGGGTGACCCACTGCCTCCCCTGCCGGCACCTGACGCCCCTGGCCCCCTCTCCCTTCCAGAAGCCTGCTTCCTGGCCCCGAGTCCGGCCCCGGCTGAGCTCCCTGCCGAGGCCTCCTCCCTCAAGGTTGGAGGCGCGTCCTGCCCGCCCGGGCCCCCCACACCACTCGTCACCAAGGACGAAGCCAGCAAGGAAGACGTCATCTTCTTCTGAGGGCCACGGCTCCAGGTGCAGGCCCTCCTTGTCCTGCCCACCCTCTGCGTCTCTAGGGGCCCTGTGGGGCGACTGCGCCCCAGCCGAGCCTCCCCCTGCCCAAGCACAGCCCCGTCGCCCACCTGGCTGGGCTCAGCCCGTCGGTGCTCTGGGTCTCGCGGCTCTTCCCTGGGATTAGCAGTGATTTCTAAGCTGGTTTGTACATCTGTGCGTTTCCAACTGAAGGCGGAACCCAAGTTAGACCAAGGAGCCGTTTAAACCAGGGCAGCCCTTTAAGTCGGGGAGTGTGGACGCCTGGCTGGTTTTTCCATGCAGCGAGGAGTGGCAATTCGGGGGAGGGGGTCCCTCAGGAACGGAAGACAGGCCAGACCTTGGTCTGAGGAGTCGTTAGTGCCAGGTCCGCCTCCACGGCCACCAGGAAGCACTGGAGCAAGTCCAGTCGTTGGGGCACAAGGAGGAGCCGGTGGCATTGGCTGCAGCAGAATCCCCTTGCAAAGCAGAGGCTCACCCAGTCCCAGAGAACCCGGGCCAGCAAGGGAGCCAGGCAGGCACAGCCCTCATGGGCAGAGAGGGCCCTGGGGCAGGGTGGGCTGAGGGCAGTGAGAGGGCTCCAGGCAGGCTCAGTGGGTTCAGAAGCCCATCCTAGGAGGAGCTGACCAAAGCCGGGCGCTGTAGCGTATGCCTGTCATCCCAGCAACTCAGGAGGCGGAGCCAGGGGGATCATGAGTCCAAGGCCAGAGGCAGCCTGCGTAACTTTAGCAAGACCCTGACTCGAAAAACAAAAATGGCGCTGGAGGTGCAGCCCCGTGGTAGAGCACTTGCAGAGTATGTGCAAGGCCCTGGATTCAGCCCCCAAGTACCACAAAAAACAAAAAACTCTGACCAAATATCACTCCCTGTAATTGGTGGAGATTTCCAAACTGCCCCTCCAGGGCACCTGCCGCTCCACCAGCTGGACTGCCCAGGAGGCCAGGCCCCGGCTTCCAGGGCAGCATGCACCCCAGGCCAAAGGTCCTCAGTTCCTGTGGAAAGGGCCGGTTTTATCGGGGCTGCCACATCCCAGGGTACGTGGAGGAACTGCCCAGAGACGTAGCCACAGAGCTGTCTTGGTGGCAGCTCAGTGCCGTGAGCCATTTCAGCCTCTGTGACTTCCCTCGGAGCAGTTGGGGCAGGGGCCGGGGTGGTCCCGGTCGCCCACAGCTGGGCCACGTAGGTCAGACCTCCGTGCACCTCCCTGGGCGCAAGCCTGGCTGCCCAGGGGGGTCTGGGTGCATCTCCAGCGGTGTTCCATGCGCCAGGCTTCCCTGCTGCGCCTCCGAGTCCCCGGCCATGGGACAAGGTCCTGGGCTGCTCCCTCCTGTTCCCAGAAAGGGGCGTTTGGATCCCAGCCAGGGTCAGATCCCTCTCCCTAGCCCAGAGTGCTGGCGAGCCGCCTGGGGCTGCACCCCCACAGCGCAGCAGGCCGGGGATTCTCGCTGGCCGTGGACAGGTGGGCACTGGAGTGGAAACCTGGGAGCTGTGCCAGGGGGTCCCAAGAGCCGAGGCACTTGCTTGGTGCTGAGGACTCAGGAGGGCACCGTGCTGGTGCAAACAGCCACGGAGAGCAGCTGTCCTCATGGCTGAGCACCGCCAGCAGCACCCAGGCTCCACCTCAGCCCCGCCCCTGGCCCCTCAGCCCCTCCCGCCCGCATCCCGAGCATCCCCCACGCCAGACCCCCTCCGTGCCATGATTTTGATCAGTGTTGTATTTTTGTACTGAGATGTTCCCGAGCACTTTAGGAAAGCCGGCCCTGACACCCTGCTCTGTCCAGAAGAGAACTTTCCTGGACCCAACCCGCCCCCCACGCACCCCAGACGCCGCGACTCCTCAGTCGTGGGGAGGCCCGTGGACCGTGGGCATCGGCGCTGCCCACCAGGCTGCCTGCGGGTTCTCGGTCATGCTCTGCACACAGTGGGGTGGCCATGGCGCTTCCATGTGTCCCTTGCCAGCGCCCACCCCCACCCCCACCCTCCATTGCCCCTGGGTAGAACTCAGTTCTGTCTGTGAAGCTGCCAGCTGCGCAGCCGTCCTGTCTGTGACATCGCACATCGTCTCTGTCTGCCGTGGCCTCGACCTTAGCCCGCCTGACAGCTTTTTCCAGTGATCCCCAGGGGTCCTCAACATGGGGCATTTGCAAAACACCTTAGAACTTCAGCCCAGACTCTAGGAGCAATAAATGTGTGGAAGAGGACCTCTCACTGAGCACACCTTCTTTGGGGTTTTGCGGGGGACGCTAGGGTGCAGGAAGTGGGCAGTCAGGTGCTGTGAGGGCTCAGGACCGGCCACAAAGGACAGGGGCAGGAGCAGGGAGCCAGCTGAGGAAGCAGCGCTGCCGCCCTGGCCGCTTCTGTCCTGGGAGGCTGCAGCTCGAGCCCAGGCAACGGGACAGCAGCCTGCCGGGGAGGGGAAACCCTGGGCTGACCCCCCCCCCTGCCAACCCCCCCAACACATCTGCCTGGCCAAGCCCCTCCCCCAAGATGCCCCAAGTCCTCAGCATGACCCAGGTCCCTGGGGGGGGGTGCCCGTGTGTCCTACAAAGGAGGCCCTGTCATTGGAACTGCAAAGAGGCCTCTTCCCGGCTCCCCTAACACTTGGGGAGCACTGAACTATAACAGGCTGGTGTGCACTGATCAGTGGTCACCAAGCCTGGGGGACAGAGGGCAGTTGTGGGCGACAGCTAAGGGGTGTGAGGTTCCTCTCGTGGGGTGGTGACAATGTCCTATGACTGTAGCGACAGTTGCAGGAATCTAGAAATACTGCAAACCACCACATCGCGCACCTCAAATGGGTAAGTGATGTGGGTCACCCCGAGTTATATTTCCACAAAGCCAAAGGGCTGGAGTGTGGCTCAGTGGCAGAGGTGGGCTCTGCGTGCCTCGGGGTCTGGCTTTGTCCTCAGCACGGGGGAGGGGGGTAGAACTTTAAAAAGCCCCAGCGAACCACGGGGCAGCTAGGGGTAGGGAATCAGCCTGCTTTTCTGGGAGCATCTACTCACTCTGTGCCCGCACTCCACGCCATCAGGGGCCAAAGCCTGGCCTCAGACCCTGAACTCTGTGTGCTTTTCCCCCTGGTGTGTGTGAGCAGGCAGGGTGCCCCTGAAGACTGCTAGGTGCCAGGTGGCTCAGCCTCCAGGCGGGCAGCCAGGTGCTGGCAGGACGCCCCGCCATCCTGCTGCCCGAAGACAGGTGTGCACACCGTCCACGGGGAGACAGAATACTCAGAGGCCCGGCAGAAGAGCCCCTCAGGAGGACAGGCTGGCCACCCTGACCAGGGCAGTGAGGGGGCCCCTCCTGCACGCGCTTCCCTGAGTGGCCCCCAGCGTTCCGAGGTCACAGCCACCTGAAACTGTTGCATAAGAGAGGAAGAGATATGATTGGTGTCAACAAGAGCCTGAGGCTGTGCAGCTGGCCTGGCAGGCGTGTCCCGGCCTACCACGCTCTGCGATGGACGCAGGAGCCACGCAAGTCTTCAGAGATGCGGGGGTGTGTGGCCTGGCCCCGGGCTGGGTCCGACGGCTGACTCACCGCACCCCGAGTGGACCTCAGCAGCCCTGGGTCTGTGGCACAGCGCGGTGCTGGATACCGTGGCCTGGAGGGAGGTGGCACCCGCAGTCCGTGGGCCCACGACTCCTGGGGGTGGAGAGAGGCCCTGAAGGCCTGCAGGCCTGGTGGGGTCTGGGCAGTGCCTATCCACACTCGGAGGGAAGCCAAGGCCGAGGGCGTCCAGGAAGCGTGGTTTCCAACCAAGGTCCCATCCGCCTGAGTGTGCGGGCCAGAGTGGGCCAGGGGCGACAGGGCTGGGGCCCCCTGTATAATCATCTCACGCCTGAGCTGGCCCCAGCACCAGATTTAATCGAGTCTCCATCCAGCCTCCCCCAGCCCTGCTGGAGGCCCCGCGTGCGTCTCTCGCGCTCACCCTTACTGAGACTCCGCCAGGAGGCTCTACAGAGGCCGTGGCCCCTTTTCAAGCTCTGTTTCGGCTCAGGAGTCCTGGGGTCCGGCACGGGTGGCCTCTGGTGAGAAACCTGCCCCATCAAGGCCCTGGCTGGGGCCTGGGAGACCACAGACCACACGCCAGCCACGTCCCCGCCCTCCCAAGGACTGGCACCAGGGCGGCTCAGTGAGGGGCGCGGCCCTGGCCTGTGGCTCCGGCTCTGCACAAAGGGCCTCCTCGGTCAGTCGGGGTCTGACTGCATCAGGAGCTGACGGCCTCGGCCTGGCGGCCGGCCCGGGCTGCCTGGTAGACACTGAGCAGCGAGGAGATGGTGCCCATGAGGCCCACGAGCCACGGCGGGAAGCGGCCGGCCCACAGGATGCCTGGGGGCAGCCAGTGCACGGCGTTGGCCAGGTCCGCCAGGTTGCTGAGGAGCGTGAGCGCCTCCGACCACATCCGCGCCTCCAGGGCCCTCTGTTTGCTCCGGGGCAGCGAGCTGCGGGGGCAGAGGGAGCCGCTCACGGCCTGCCCCGCCTGGGTGGCCGGCAGCCCGGAGCAAGGGGGACAGGGCCCGCCTGTGAGTGCAAGGGCTGGGCCCGAGGTGGCGCCCCAGGCCCTCCCAAAGGGTCCGTGTCCCACCCCCGGGGAGACCCCACAGCCTCCAATCCACACCTCCATCCTCCCAGACTCCCCAGATGTGGGCAGGAAAGGTGGGGCAGGGAGGCGGTGGAGGGTAGGGGGTGCGGAATGCAACAGGGACGGGAGCCCCTGTCCACACCTCTGGATTGTCTGTCCTGAGCGGGCACAGCCAGAAAGGCTCAGCCCCAGAGTCTTTCTTCCTGTGAGCCTCAGTTTCCCCTCCCGTAAGCGTAGTACTTCCCACCCAGAGGCGGAGGCCAGACCCCGGGCCCCCGCAGATACTGAGCTCTGCACATCACTGCTGCTGAGCCGCAGCAGTGGCTCTGGGCACCGCCCTGGCAAGGCTGGGCCATCGTACCTGGGCATGGCGGCTGTGGGGCTCCGCAGCCTCTGCCTCAGCCTCAGCACCATCCACAGGGACCTGCAACACACCAGGCCGTGGGGTCACCCGGCCAGAGTGGCAGGGCACGCGGGGTGGGGGCACAGGTGCCCCGCAAGGCCTGCCAAGTTCTGGGACAAGCAGCCCTCTCCTTCCCTGCCACCGACACTCCAGCCCCGGCTGTGCCTCTGGGACTCGCCACTCTGCCCACGCCACACTGTGGACCTGCTGGCAGGTGGGCGGGCAGCCACGAACAGCAGCCCCAGGTGAGTTCAGAGCCCAGCCCAGGTGCCCAGCCTGGCATCCCTGGGCACGTGGAGAAGGCCAGCGACAGACACAGCAGCCTCGAGATCTAGAAGGAACCAAAGCCCGGTCCACAGCGCACACCCGCAATCCCACAGACTTGAGAGATGGAGGCAGGAGGATCTTGAGTTCAAAGGCAGCGGCAGCCTGTGTCACTTGGACTCGGTCTCAAAATAAAAATTAAAAAAAGAGAAGCCAGGCACAGTGGCACACGCCTGTCGTCCCAGCAACTCAGGAGGCGGAGGCCGGAAGATCGTATGTTTGAAGCCAGAGGCAGCCTTAGGTGTAACTTAGCGAGACCCTGTCTCAAGACAAAAAATTAAAAGGGTCTGTGGGTGCGGCTCAGTGGTAGAGCACATGCAGAAAGTATCCATGAGGCCCTGGGTTCAGCCCCCAGGACTGCAAAAAAGAGGGAGAAGGAAAAGAAACGAAATAAGGACATTGGGAGGCTGGGATGCCAGGCATGGTGGCGCACGCCTGTGAGCCCAGACTCAGGAGGCTGAAGCAGGATGATCAATACAAGTTCAAGGCCACCCTGGTCCATATAGTGAGTTCCAGGCCAGCCTGGGCTACATACACAGTGAAAGTCTGTCTCAGAAAAGAAGAAGGAAGGAAGGAAGGAAGGAAGGAAGGAAGGAAGGAAGGAAGGAAGGAGGGAGAGAAGGAAGGCAGGCAGGCAGGCAGGCAGGCAGGCAGGCCGGCCAAAAGAAAAAAGGAAGGAAGAAAGAAAAGGAAAGAGAAAGAAAAAAGAAAAAGGAAGGAAGGAAGGAAGAAAAGAAAAGAGAAAGAGAAAAGGAAGGAAGGAAAGAAGGGAGGGAAAAAAAGAAAAGAAAAGAAGAAAAAAAGGCTAGAAAAGAATCGCCAAAGTCTAAACAGCGGTGGGTCTCTGGCTTGGACCAAGGGGCGACTGGAAGCTTCTACTTTGGGATTTGTTTATCTTCCAGATGGTCCACAACAAGCCTATAATCAAGGCGTCGGTATCGAGGAAGGTGAGAACTACTGGCAGTCAGCACCTCACTCTGGCACAAATGACAGACATGGCTGCTGTCCCCAGAACCACAGGCCAGCGGCCTCCCTCCAGGAGAGGAGGGGCAGCCACACCTCACTTCAGGGACCTGAGAGGCCATCCTGGCCCCTGAGACAGGGGTCTGACACCTCTGAGTGCTTTCTGGGGCAGGGGATTCTGAACAGACTCAGCAAATTTGTGAAGAGGAAGCCATTGCTGCAAAGTTCTAGAAACCGTACAGTTTCGGGAAGCACAGAGCCAGTGAGGAAGTAGGCGGCTGTTTTCTTTGGGGCTTCTGCCAGCAAGAAGGCACACGGGAGTCAGGGCCCAGCGAGAGGCGTCCACACCGGCTGCCTCCCTCCAGGCCCTGGAGTTCTATCCTCTGCCTGGCTCTGAGGAGCAGAATCAGGGCCCCCACCCCAAGATGTCCAGGTCTTAATCCCCAGAACCCATGCGATGCTCCTCCTCCTGCAGGGCCGGGGGAAGAGACCACAGAAAGGACGTGCTAAGGACCATGAGCCAGGAGATCGCCCTGGATCATCTGGGGCCCCAGATCCCACGGGGCACTCAGGAGGGAGCAGGGAGGGGCAGGGTCAGAGAGACGTGGGGAGAGGCAGCACCCTGGCTCTGAAGAGGGAAGAAAGGGTCTGCAAACCTAGAGCTGGAACAGGCCTCCAGAGCTGGAACAGGCAGGACACGGATGCTCCAGGAGGGACCAGCCGGGTCACACCCAGACTTTTGCCCTGTAGATCTGATGTCCTGCTTCTGACCTCCAAGACTTGAGATAACAAATTTGTGTTGTTCACAGCTACCAAGTTGTTGTGAGGAGCAGTCGAGTCATATCCAACTCATAGTGACCCTCATAGGGTTTTTAATGGCTGGCTGTTTTGGGATTGCCTCGGGAGTGGATTGTCACATCCTTCTCCCATTTTGGGGATGCTGGGAATCAAACTTGGGACCTCAGAGATGGCAGAGTGGTGCTCTACCAACTGAGCTAAACTCCGCTACCAAGTTAGTGGGAGTTTTTTGCTTTGTTTTGGTTTTGTTTTTTGTTTTGTTTGTTGTACTAGGGAATTGAACCCAGGGCCTCAAGCAGGCTTTGCAAGTGCTCTACCACGGAGCTGCATCCCCACCCCGGTTAGTGGTCATTGGTTAGGGTAGTTATCAGACACCAACAGGGTGGGGTCAAAGAAGAGGAAGAAAAATCCAAGGGGGCCGCACCCCCACCAAGCCCAAAGCAACCTGCGGAGGCGGTGCCCGTGCGGCCCTGTCGAGGAGACCCCGCCTACACACCCCAGAGGCTCCTCCTGGCCGTGGCCCTTACCTGGCAACCCCCAGGAGCAGGGAGAGGCCCCAGAGCGCCGTGCTCAGCGTCCACCAGCGGGCGGCGTCCACGCGGAGCACCTTGGCGTCGGCCGCCCAGGCGACGTGCTCACACGGGTAGTACAGCTGGTCGGCCACGTTGCTCAGGACGGACATCCAGCGGACGAAGACGTCCTCGTCCTGCGGGGCCGGAAGACCGAGTGGGCCTGCTGTCAGACCCGCCCCCTGACCACTTAGGACCGGAGCCCCAACAGGTGGCAGCAAGATTTCTCCCCACCGGGGTCTGCTGCCGGGGTCCAGGTCCGCAGGCTAATCCTACGGCCAGCGGCTAAGAGCAGGGAAAGGCTGCCGGGCTGGGGGTGCCCTGCGGGCCCTACTTCCCTCAGCCCCACTGGACGGGGCTCCAGGTCTCGGTCGGGCTGGGCAGGGAAGTCCCCAGGCAACTAAAACCCCACACCCGGCCATGGGCCCTAAGCATTCTGCCTCCAATGCTGTAGGCTGGGCCCCAGCTCGGAGACTTTATTTTATTTTATTTTTTTCAAGTTCCCAGGGGATCCCCATGGACAGCCGAGTTGGGCTCCCCGGCATCAGAGCCTATCCCAGGGGAGCCTCTGGGATGCAAGACCCTGGCTGGGGGCACGAGGGCCAAGGGAGACCACGAACGGGGACTGGGCACACTTAGGGGGCGGGACACAGCCAGGCAGTGAGGCCGGTGGTCGCATGCCCTGTGCGGACCGCGTGCGGCCGGCACCACATCTCCAGCCTTGCGTCACCTCTGCCAGCCCCAGGAGGGGTCGCCATCCCGCATTACAGACCAGCAGACTGAGGCACCTGGGGGAAGTCTCACGCCCCCACTCAGGCAGGAACAGATGTCCAGGCAGCTGAGATGCAGGGCCCCGGGAACATCCTGTCCTGCGCAATGACAGTGCCTGGGCTGTCGGCCGCAAGTTCTTCTTCTTATTATTTATTTTTTGCAGTGTTAGGGA
Organism: Pedetes capensis; assembly: GCA_007922755.1. Lineage (NCBI taxonomy): Eukaryota > Metazoa > Chordata > Mammalia > Rodentia > Pedetidae > Pedetes > Pedetes capensis. The sequence continues at coordinate 12,078 of VMDO01039658.1, forward strand.
TTGAACCCAGGGCCCTGCGCACTGAGCTGCAACCCTGCCCCACGTTCTGAATGACTGTCTGTCCCGACCTACCACACCCTCTGGAACCATCCCCTGGGGAAAGGTCCCCCTGGGAACCAGACAGCCCCTGGGTGAAGAGCACCTGCCGCTCGTGGGGACGATCCAGGCCCGGCCACTCCCTGCAGTTCTGCGGTAATAGCAACAGGTGGCAAATAATCCACAAAGCGGCCCGGTGGCCTCACCTGGGATCCCAGCCCTGGGGAGGCTGAGGATGGAGGATCGCAAGTTCCCAGCCAGCCTGGGTCTCGAGAGACCCTCTCTCAGCCTCTCAAGATCTCTCTCGAGGCGGGGGAAGAGCTGGGTGCGTGGCCACGCCTATGATCTCAGCGCCCGGGAGGCTGAGTCAGGAGGGTTGCAAGTCTGAGGCCAGC
>VMDO01039659.1:0-12519 GCA_007922755.1 Pedetes capensis
ATTTCCACCATAATGGCTGTACTAATTTACATTCTCACCAGAAATGTACAAAGGTTCTTATTCCTCTATGTCCTTGCCTTCCTGCATTTGTTGTTGATATTTTGATGCCAGCCATTCTACTGGGATAAGATGGAAACTTCAAGTAGCTGTGACTTGAATTTCTCTGATGGCTCAGGAGGTTAAAATATGATTTTCATGGAAATCTTTATGGAAGTTTCTAAGAAAACTGAAAATAGACTCCTAGGTATACACTCAAAGGAATTTAAGCCAGTATACCATAGTTACCTGCACTTCCATATTCATTGTAGCACAGTTCACAATAGTCCAGAGGTGGAATCAGCCTAATTGTCTAATAACAGATGAATAAAGAAAATGTGATACATATACACAGCAGAATTTTATTTGGCTCTAAAGAAGAATGATGTTATGTCATTTTCAGGAAAATAGATGGAACTGGAAATCTCATATGAAGTGAATGGAGTCAGTCTCTGAAAAATATCACATGTTCACTCTCATATGCAGAAGTCAGACTGGAAAGCAAAACAAAAAATATATGTATCAGACATGAAAATAAAAGGGGGACTATCTGAAGGAGAAAGGGCAAAGAGGGAAAAGGTTTAAATAGCAAGGCAGGGTAAAGAAGAGGTGAATAAGAGCAAAATACAATTGTATGATAATGCTTTTATGAAACTCATTATTTTGTATTCTAATTTAAAATTAACTTAAAAATGAATAAATTTATTTTTATAATTTTTTTAGAGAAATCATTTATTTTCTTTTCTCCCTTTATTGGTAAATGATGGTGGAGGACAGAGTAATACAGTGTTGGCTTTTTCCATTAAGCAATTATTACATTACTTTTGGTTACACTTTTATCACAAGGTTTATGGAGCCTTATGACTAATATGTAGTAAAACTCAACTGCATATTTGGATTATATTCCCCTATTTTTCCAATGTACTCATGAAGTAGTGTTGTTTACATTGAGATTATCCTCTCCCCCTTTATCCTTTTACATTGACTCTCCTCCCCATCCCATTTTCTGCAGTCTTTGCTTCCCTCTGCTAGTTCCTTCCCTCCTTCTTTCTACTCTTCATATTTTCCCTTATTCACTAAATTTAATTGTCCATTTTTTTAGGTATCAAGTTATGTATAGGATTTTTTCTTCCTTTATGTAAGATTCAGCTCCCACATATGAATGAGAACATTATGAAATGTCTCTTTTTGAACTTTGTTTGTTTGGTTAAGACATGTTTTCCAATTCATTCTATTTTGGTACAAATGACATTATTTCATTTTTACTTGCTGAGTAGTGTTCCATTGTGTATGTGTACCATAATTTTTTTATCCATTCTTCTGTTCATAGGCACATTGATTGGTTCCATATCCTTGCTATTGTGAAAAGTGCTGCATTGAATATGGAGGAATAGTGTCTCTGTGGCATAATGACTTTTCTCCCTTTGGTTATATTCCCAGCAGTGGTATAGCTGGGCCATATGGCAATTTTATTTTTAGTTTTCTGAGGTATCTCCACATTGATTTCCAAAGTGGTTGAACCAATTTACAGTCTCACCAACATTGTAAGAGAGTTCCTTTTCCTCCACAACCTTGCCAGCATTTGTTAGTGTTTGTTTTGCTGATTTTGGCCATTCTTGCTGGAGTTATGTGGAATCTCAGTTATTTTGATTTGCATTTCCCTAATGGCTAGGGATACTGATCATTTTTTCATGTGCTTCGTAGCCTTATGAACTTCTTCATTTGAGAACTGTCTGTTCAATTCCTTTGCCCACTTGTGTATTGAATTATTTATTATCTTGGGATTTGCTTTCTTGAGTTCTTTACAAATTCTAGAAATTACCCCTCTGTCAGATGTGTAGAATGCAAAGATTTTCTCCCATTTAGTGGGCTCATCCTTAACTTTGTTGATTGCTTCCTTTGCTGAAGAGAAGCTTTCTTTCTTTTTTTCTATAAATCATTTGAAATGAGAGAATTTCCCAACCACAATTCAGCAGAGCATTAACATGTTGTTGAGATAAACAACTGAGTTTTTTGGAATTAGTAGCAGTATAAGAAACTTCATAATATGTAGACAAAATAGTATAAAGCATGTAGAAATATTTATGAATTCATCAATCCTATATGCTCAATATAAACCAAAGATGAGACCCTATAACGTATGGTATATATCCAGAAACAACCAAAACCAAATATAGAATGTATGTATGTAGGCATGTGTATATATATTTGCATGTCATATATGTTTGAAATACATACAGTGAGTTGGAAAAGGTAAAATTTAGTTTCTAAATAATAAAGAGATTCATTTTATATTTGCTCTGCATTTTATGTTAAATTTTATTGAAACATACTTTTAAAATCATTCATTTTAGTATCCATTTTTGTCAAATTATAATGTTTTATCACTTAATAATAGAGGATAAGAAGCCTTTTAAACAGACAAAAAAGATGACATTTTGATGGAATTCAGTTGAGTAATAATTTTATCAAATAATATATTTCTTTTAAAAATACTATTAAATAAAATATTACACTAAAACTGAACAGAATAGAATGAAAAATGTCATCTTAAATTATCTGTCCCAGCTTACAGGTAACTATGTATAATTCTACAATTATACAATATGTTGATATAAACTTGCAATATATGAAATGTTGAAAGGATGAATTTATCAATACATTATGACAATTATTTTATGACAGATATTCATATTATTTCTATAGATAGAAAATATATCTGTACAAATAATGTTAAGTGCTAAAGCAAGGAATTTATAAAAGAAAAAGCTAGAAATTTTACCACCAAATGAATGATCTTCACAGTAATTCCCTTGGGGAATCTTGTGTTCATAGAAATTTTAGTATATTTCAGCTTAGATATGCATATGTAGTACAATGATAATGCCACTGTTCAAATAATTTTGGAAAAACCTCTTTTTGTGTTAGGTAAGAGCCATTCCGCCTGCAGCTGTAGCACTGTGGCATCTGATCTCCCCAGATCTTGGAAATTAAGCAGTGTTAGGCTTGGTTAGTACTTGGATAGGAGACTGTTTGGGAACACCAAGTGCTGTAGGCTTAGGAGAAGGACAAGCAGTCCACTCTCAACAAAACAATCTGCCATTGAAAATCCTATGAATAGCACAAAAGCACTGACAATAGTGTTTCATCTATTGTATGTAGTGTTGCTGTGAGTGGAATACCAACTGGATGGCACCTAACAACAACAAGAGTCATTCCAAAGCTGTATAAGAAAATTGGTCTTCTTTTGTGGCAACCAAATCCACTCACTATTGATAAAATTTTGTCAGCCTTGAAGGCGTCCATATGAAAGTATTACAGGTTCTAAGGTAGATCCAGAAGATGAATTGAAATACTGTTTTGAACAATGGTATTGAAATAAAGTGTACAGTCTTCCTAAGCAATTGTTTGAAGAAGGATAAAATTACTTTTTTTAGTTGCATAAATACAGACATATTTGCTTAAAATGTTCCAACAGTATTTTCCCAACACTTTGCTCCATTATTTAGCACTGTATATACTGAATCCATGATGTAGGTATGTACATATTTATTTAGTCATGTTACAGATAAAGTTGGGCTGGGGCTTAGCTCAGTTAGTAGAGTGCCATGCTGCACTCTCTGAGGACCCAGGTTTTGATACCTAACAACGCAAAAACCAAAGAAGGATGTGGCAATCCACTCCTAAAGTACTCCTGAAGCAATCAGCCATTGAAAGCCCTTTGAGGGTCATTATGAGTCGGACCTGACTGGATGGCATCTAACAACAACAACAACAGATAAGTCTACCTTGCTTTCCATAATGCTTACCTGAATACTAAATTTGGATATTAATAATAAAAATCATTAGCATAAATTTGAATATTAAATATCAAAAATGTAAAATCACTTGAAACACAAAGAAATAATAAATATCCAAGAAAATTGAAATGCTAATTATGCTGGTATGATCATTACACATTTTATGCATATATCAAATTATCACAGTGTAACCCATAAATATGTATACTTATTGTTATGTCAATAAAAAGAAAACAATTTTAAGAGAAAGAAAATCTCTATTTTTTTTGGAAAATGGTAAAACTTTATTGAAAAATATAAGATATCTAAATAAAAAGATACTCCAGAGCTTAGTGAACAGGAAGTAGTGTTTAATAAAATTGTCATTACAAGATAACAAAGATGAAAGGAAATGTGTAATATCTATTTCATTTCAGAGATTATAAGATGAAGACCTGGAGGAATTAAGTAATTTACACAAATACAATCTTCCAGATGTGGAAAACATCAAAGGAAATGATCACTTAGACCTTGAGAATAGCAACTAAGTCACTTTAATTCATATTAGATGACATACAATTTGGGGGCTTGTATATATCGTTATCCTAGGATGTTGACTTTTTTTAATGTTTTGGTGTTTCAAATACTTTAATATATTTAACAAATAGTAGAAGTACCACAAAGTGAAATGGAGTCAAATACTGACTCTTCAAATTTTAATAGCTACAACCTTTATTTTTGCACACATCAATCATTTTATACCTGGACAGTCTGGGCTGACACCTTTGTCACTAGACTTTCTTTCTCCAATGCATTCTAAAGTAAGTAGTAAGATGTTCTTTCTTTTAATGAAATTCTGAGTGTAACTTCTCCAGTTTCTAATGACATTCAGTAACTCCTCTCAGAACAAGTAAATAAGAGTAGGTATTACGTATAAAGTAGAGATTCTGAAAATATTCTAATTACCTCTTGGATCATCCTACTCACACATTCTTTCTTTTTTCTTTAAACCACTGTTAATTGACTGAGAACAGAACCAAGGACTCAACGCCAATTAGGACACATAAACAAGGAACAGGACTAAATGGGAAACAACAGGATGGCATCTTTTAAGGGAAATAATAGCAAAAATGATTCCTGTTCATTTGAATTCTTGCAGCATAGACTAGCTAAGAATACATTACATTGGAAATGGGGTAGAAAGTGTATTATTCTGAATAGAGGTCCTTCTCTTCATTTCCTTTTCTGTTTGTTCTTTTTCCTACGCTTCTCTACCCTCTCCTTTTGGCCCATGTGCAACATACATTTTCCAGACTAAACTGGTCTCAAGAATAGCTTTAAAAACATGCAAATAAAAAGAAAATTGTCATTGCCATACTCCTTCATTCAGTAGAAGCTCAGGAATGCCACGTCTCTCAGGTTTCCCCTTCTGTCTGTCATGCTTTTAACAATACAAAAGCCTGTATCTTAGTCATTAGGATCTCAAATCCTACAGCTGGATGCCTAAATTGAAGTCCAGTTCCAATCCTCAGCAGGTATGGCCTTGAGCAAGTTCTAGACTCCTATACCTCAGTCTCCCTATATATGAAATGATATATTATTAAATAACAATAAAAACAATCCAACCTAGAGTTTTTGTGAGGATGAGACAATGCACAAACTGTACTTTGGATGATGTCTACAACAAAGCAAGCAACTAAACTTGTTACTAGTGTGGCAGTTGGTGAGTGGCTCAGTGATAGATGGTGTGCTTAACATGTACAAGGCCCTGGGTTCAACCTCCAGCATCAAAATTAAAGAAAAATGTTAACTACTATTCTTGTTGTTGACATTATTAGATTCTGAAAGTGTTTCAAGTCTACTTCTATTAGCTAGAGTGTCTCTATTTGTGACTATACATTTTATTTAAGTTAGCATTTCATTTTCTCTAAATTCCCATGCAACATGATCTCTACAACTACACCACATTCAGATTCCCGCTCTTTCTTCAACCCTTGATTTCTCAAAAACCAGCATTCTGCTAACCAATGGACCTGATTTACTTCTTCCTCAGGGTCATTTCTTCTTCTACCTGGGGCACTGCACAGTACTTCAGGACATAGTGACTTTAGAAACTAGGTCTTAAAACTGAGCCTCAGTTTGAAGCTGTTTATCCATTGTCTCTGTCTTGAGCTCATTGAGATGCTTAGCCAAAAGCCTTAGTGGAACAGGTACCCAAATACCTGATTGCCCATGTAAAGCAAGATGAGCCTAACCATGACTAAGCTGTTTAAAACCAAAAGCAAATAGAAGGTATGAAATCAAGATTTGCTGATGTTTGCTTCAATAAGTCATGTTTTGGATCTCATATTTTTATTAATGAATAAATTAGTCTCTCTTATCAGATCTTTTTATCTTATGAGAAACAGATATAAATCTCTTGATGTATATAAAACATTACCTGTCTCAAAGTGTAAAACTTTTTATTTTAGTGGCAAATTCACTCCTATTTGATTAATTTTGAAATAGTGTATTACTATTTTTTCCACATTGGCCTCAAACTTGTGACCATTCTGCCTGAGTTTCCCAAGTAGCTGGGACTACAGGCACAGTTCAGTGCCAACTTCTCACTCCTTAAACTTCAAGATTCAATCCCAGCTCTAATCACTGTAACATGCTCAGTTTCTTTTTTGCAAAGTACAGATAGTAGGTTCTTTGTCACAAAAGTGTTATTATGAGAGTTAAATGCATTAATATATGTAAAGCCCCTATTATATTGCTACAGTTGTTTTTTGGTACCTTTCAGTCATATCCTATTCACAGAGATCCTACACACAACAGAACAAAACACTCCACAACACTGTGCTATGCTTAACACTGTGTCAGTGCTTGTCTGCTACACATAGGATTTTCAATGGCTGATTGTTTGGGGATCCTTATGAGAGTGGGCTGCCAGGTCCTTCTCCCATTTTTGTGGTGCTGGGATCCAACCCAGGACTTCAGAACTCACAGAGCAGCACTCTACTGAGTTAAATTTCATATTGCTACTTGAACACTACAAAATGTTATTTTGGAAGTTCAAGCTATAGATAGAGTGAAAATATTTTGGCATTAAGGTTTGAAAACTAATTTTTCCAAGATTTTAAATAGCCACAGCCTTATGAATTTGTAGTCTCTTTAATTTAATTTGGAATGGCCAGATTGTTAGGTAGGTTTATTAGGTATCAGCAGATCATGAGGAAGGAGGGGATTAAAAATGGCTCCCGCTTCTAGCCATTTTGAAACTCTCAAGACATTAGAGGGACATAATTCTAATAAGCCCTGTACTCTAATTGAGATCACTGTCTGCCTGACTCCTCAGGTCATAAACAAAGGCAGATCATTCCAAGGTAACTACATATGAGCCCATTGTTTTGTAATATGCAAAACATGTCCATTAAGCCATTTTACAGAGCAAAGGTCCCAGGCTCCAAAATCTTATATCACAAAAGACTGCTAAACAAGAGGCTTTCCTGTACACCTGTCCAAGAAAGGTGGAGCTTAAGTTCCCACACCCAAGGTTCACATCATAATGGGTGTACCACTGCTTTGACAAAACTAGGGGAAGGATAGAGATTGCCATGTATCCTGACCCCTTCTCTTGAGGCCACCACCTTCTCTGTTTATCCAAGATGCTTTCCCATTAAAAAGCTTGCTTAACTTTTAAAAAGCTTTTTAAAAGCTTGCTTAATTTTTCTTCTGCTCTCACTGTCTTTTCTTTTGCCTGGGGAATGTCCTAATGGTAGTTCAATTCACCCAGAGAACTGAGGTTTCTCCAAGTTTTTTCTCCCAGGTTTATCCAAGCTTCTGCAGATATTTTAGTGTCCAGGTTACACCCCAGATGCAAGGTTCTTGTATCCCAGAGACACAAATTCAACTGCAAGATTAGCTTAAACCCTTGGTGTCAGCAATAGCTCTCAAATGTTGCCTGCCTTTGCATCTTGAAGGTGAACTATCTCTTACAATAAACTTTGTCTAAATTCTGTGCTACATTTTCTATGGCATGTCTAAGTATTTTTAAACAGAGAGTACAAGGGCTGAGGTATTGCTGCAGCCCTCTGATAATACTGACAACACATGAACCCATTCCCTGTTAAAAAGATTATTACATAAAAAGGAAATAAATATCCAGATAATAGCATACACATACAATTTTTATTTTTTAAAATACTTAAATTTCTTCAGCTTACTTTAACTGTGGAGCTATGAATCTTGGAAAGTATTTTTAATGACATATGAAAATGGATTGTACTTCTGACCTTTATAAATTTGTTTAATTATTACAATCCTAGCTTATCTTTTTGTTGACATATACAATGACATGAACACACATTGTTGTTGTTAAGTGCCATTGAGTCAAGTCTGACTCACAACGACCCTATGTACAGCAGACCGAAATACTTCTCGATTCTGTGCCAGGCACATGATCGATCTTATTTATATTTAAGCCCATTGTTGCTGACACTGTGTCAATCCATCTGGTGGAGGGTTTTCCTTTTTTTTTTTGACCTGCCACTCTCCCAAACATGATGACTTTCTCTAGGCACTAATCTCTTCTGATTACATGTCCAAAATATGTAAGATGCAGCCTGGCCATTCTTGCTTCCAAGGAGCATTCTGGTTGCACTTCTTCTAGGACAGGTCTGTTGGTTCTTTTGGCAGTCCATGGTATATTCAATAGACATATCCAGCACCACAATTCAAAAGCATCAATTCTTCTCCTGTCTCCCTTGTTCAATGTCCAGCTTTCACCACCATATGATGCGACTGAAAATACCATGGCATGTATCAGATGCACCTTCATCTTCAATGTGACATCTTTGCTTTCCAATACTCTAAAGAGATCTTTTGCCACAGCTTTTCCTAGAACACACATACGCATACATAAAGAGCTATCTGATCTATATGATCCCTATATACAGTGACAGCCTGTAGGCATAACACTGTGGTGTCTGATTCTGCCAGATTTCAGAAGCTAAGCAGGGTCGGGCCTGGTTAGTACTTGGATGGGAGGCTACTTGGGAAGGCCAGGTGCTGTAGGCTTAGGAGAAGCGCCTGGCAACCCACTCCCAAAAATCAATCCACCATTGAAATTCCTATGAAAACTAGAAAAGCACTGAAAATTGTGTTTTGACTATTGTAAGTGGGTGGCTATGAGTCAGACCCTGACTCCACGGCCCCTAACAACAACAACAATATACAGTGACAAATGTTGTAACTCCAGCATTTGCAGATTATGTGCTTAACTTTGTCCAGTATAAACTATTTCATTTTGCAAATAAAGTTACCTCAAGGCAAATTTTGAAGAGCCCTGGTTCTACTTCCTAAATGATTCTGTAGTTTAACAATTGTATTTCCTTTTCAAAAAAATATCCAATTCTTTCTGGAAAAGTGAAAAATACCTGTGAATGATAATAAGCCTTCCTATTTGTAAAATAAACCAGGAAACTCTCTAAAACCTTGAGCTTTTGTAATTATTAGATCCCAGTGATACTTTGTCAGGACTAAATGTCTTACATCCTTGTGGGAAGACTCTAAGATTACAATATATTTGAACAAGGAGGCACTAACTTTGCATTATTTTCCATTCTTCTTCCTGTCTTTGTTGGGAGAATGGATCCATGCTGTGCTATTCTTATTCTGGTTGCTACCCTTGTCATGAGAATGAGACACCAGAATCAGAAGTTTCCTGTGAGCTATAATAGCATGCTTTCCTACTCTCACCTTCCCAAGATGTTGCATTTAGTTAGGTTAGAGCCTTGAATCCTTTCTGGGATCAGCTCCAACGTCACTTTTTCCCTTGTATTCATGTATAAGTATTTGATGTCTTTCATCAGTTTGGCAGTCCTTACCCATCTCAAACACATCCTATCCTCCCTCACCCCCCAAATGTTACTTATATTTTATCATTATCTGGTCAATCAAATGAACATTGCAATTTGCAAGATAAAGAAACATACACATATTTTAATTATTTTATTAAAAATACCTACTACTTACAAATATTTCAATATTCCAAGTGCACATAGGAATATAAAAGAAATGGCTGGCATGCATTTGGGAGACAATATGTTTAGATGGGTAGTAGAAATAAAAAATAGTTCATTTCTACAAATACGTATTTATTTTTTACTTAAAACATATATACGTATTATTTTTTATTTTGCCTAGAGGCAGATATTAAAATTACTCTTTGCCTTTCTCTAGACTAAGATGTAAGTGTAGTATTATTTTTTTAGTTCATGCTTTTGTCTTACTATGTAAAATGAAATCTATTGAGAAGAAGCCATTTATTTTTCACAAATGTGAGAATATATGGAGCCAACTTGATAAATATCTGTACACAGTTGCATTCTCCCATAAAGAAAGAATTTCATCCCATGCAAGATAAAAGAAGAGGACATGCTAAGCATGAGAAATCCTTTTGAATTTGAGTAGTACACAGATGGGGATGGAGTTTAGCTGAGTTGGTAGAGTGCCACTCTCTCAGGCTGCAGGTTTGATCCCCAGCACCACAAAAAAAATGAGAGAAGGACGTGGCAATCTTCTCCCTAAACAATCAGCCATTGAAAACCCAGTCAGACATGACTTGACTGCACCCAACAACAACAGTATACAGATAAGAAGGCATAGAACCGTGTGATTCTAGTCATTAACACAATTTCCTGTATTAGGTATAAGAGAAATATCTTCGGGTGATTTTAGTATTGCTTTTTATCCCAGAAGCAATTGGTCTAATATTGAATTATATATGATCTCCTGCTAGGATAACAAACTATAGGATTACTTTCAGTTTGTGGCAGACTAACAAGAAAACAGGGAACACTTTATTTCAACAGAAGAGTTGTAATGTGAGTAAGTGATTGACAACTTAACTCTGGTTGGCTAAGTAAGAGGTAACTAGTTTCTCAACGAGTGAGTAACCTCTTGGATCTTGGCCTCATCCTCCACTTGCCCTCCAGAATTGGCTGCCTTCCCAGGAGCATTTAGTATATTGTCATCTCCCACCATGATGACAGTGCTGGCACCATGGTCATATTCATTGACTCAGTCATATCTCAGTGACATCTGTAACCATTTTCCTCCAGGGTATTCAGGGAAATGTGATTCTTTTGTTGTTGCATGTGGACCAAGAGAAGATTGGGTGCACTAAACTCGGGCCCTTCTGCCTAACCATGTGCACCTCCTGATGGATGCAGAGCCATGCCATGAAACAAGCTCTTTCTAGCTTCCCAAATGTGATCATGGAACAAGCTTCTCACTATCATTTCAAGAATCTGTCAACTAAGCCAGGCACTGTGGCGCACACCTGTAATCCCAGCAGCTCGGGAGGCAGAAGCAGGAGGATCACAAGTTCGAGACCAGAGGCAGTCTGTGTAACTTAATGAGACCCTGTCTCAAAAAGTTAAAAAAGTGGGCTGGGGGTGCAGCTCAGTGGCCCAGCACTTGCAGAGCACGCAAGTGCAAGGCCCTGGGTTCAACCCCCAGTACCGCAAAAAAAAAAAAAAAAGATTCTATCAATCCATCACCCTCCTCTCTGTGGGATTCTGTCTAGATAACGAAGATTAGGACACAAGTTCTACTGGCAGCTTCAGTTTTCTGTCTTCTTATTGAAATCCCTCAAGATTGATGGGCAGCTTCTGCTCTGCTCTGGACCATCGCTGTGTAAACTCTACGAAGTATCTCTCCACACCTGTAGCTTCTACTATATTAAATGTGGACAAACTATTATTTTTTAAAATGACTTATTCCTGGATAAAGCTGAAATGGCCAGGTTCTGATTTCTGTTGCTTCCCAGGCCTGAGGTGATAGAGATTTGAATCTCAGTGTTAGAATTGTTTTAACCATGTACCAATGCTTGAGATTAGAATCTAGCATTAGGAACATTGTTTAGAAAATTGTGATGGCTGATTCTCTATGGCTGAATCTGCAGGTTGGAGTGCTGTGAAGTCACTCTCACACCTACACAGTTACCTTTGAAAGTTGCTTCTGTAACTCCACAGAGATCACGGCTCCTGCACTCCAGATTGTCTCAGGTTAGAGCCTTTGCACAGCAGTTCCAGGAATAGCCAATGTGAAGATTAGTTAAGGGGCTTTCATTTCCCAGGAGGCCTAAGGATCTGGGGTTATTCTCCCAACTCTCAAGCCTTGAGGTTCAAGGTCACAGCTTCCCACACTATGGGTCTGCTAGCCTTCCTTGGGACATGTATGGTCAGGACTACTTCTAGAGACCATTCCCAAAATCATAGTCTCGCTTTTTGTACCACCACCAACAAAGGAGTCCCAAGGCTACTTGAAGAACAACAGCTTTTGCTACATTCTTCTCCTGGGAGAATAGGACCTGCTAACCAGGTATTTAATCATCTCAGGGATGCTACACAAATTATCCTTCCAAGAGCAGGAAAGTTCATATAAAAATAATTTGCCTTTTATGCCAACCTAATTGAAGAAGGCCTGCAGCGGTAGCCCTATGGCATCCGATCCCCTCAGATCTCCGAAGCTAAGCAGGGTCGGGCCTGGTTAGTACCTGGATGGGAGACCGCCTGGGAACACCAGAAGCTGTAGGCTTGGGAGAAGGACCTGGCAACCCCCTCCCAAAAATCAATCTGCCATTGAAAACCCTATGCACAGCAGAGAAGCACTGACAATAGTGTTTCCCCTGTTGTACAGAGGGTCGCTATGAGTC
>VMDO01039660.1:0-12522 GCA_007922755.1 Pedetes capensis
TAAAAAAAAAAAAAAAAACACTCCATAGCAAGAAATTCAAGAAAATTGAAAACCAAACTATAATAAAAAAAAATAGAATGCCCTATTAGTTACTTTTTGGTACAGGAGGGTTGAAACCAGAGCCTTGCACATACTTTGTAAGTGCTCTATGACTGTGATACACTTTAGCCCTTTTTTTAAAAAAAAATGTTGAATGAGGATCTTCCTAAGTACAACAGAACAAAACATTATTCAACACTGTGTCAGCACAGGATCTTTTTATGTTTGAGCCCAAAGTTGCAAACACTATATTTCTTTTTATTTGGAGTTGTGCCACATCAGCAAAAGGAGGTCCCAGGGACTTTAATCCATTTCCATCATTAAGGTCAACCCGACTTTGAGGAGGCAACTCTTCTCTCCTCATTTCTTGAATGCCTTCCAGCATGGAGGGCTCATTTTCAGGCACTATATTTGATAGTTCTTCTCTGAGAATCATATGGTTTTCAATGCCTACTTGTTTTGGCTGTGGGCTGCCAGGTCCTTCTCCCTAGTCTGTCTTAGTCTGGAAGCGCAACTGAAACCTGTCCACCTGTTGGTATCTGAGATACCGGTGGCATAGCTTTCAGCATCACAGCAACGTGAAAACCCCACAGCACAACAAGTTGAAAGAAAACATGGGAGATTTCTTCTTTAGGTGAATATAAAGAATAAAAGAAAAAATAAGGACCATTTAAGAATCATTGCAAAGAAATAATTATAATTCATGCATAAAGGAACTAAGGGATGAGGAAGAAGAGTAGAAGTCAAAAGATAAGAACTCTTCTCGGTGGGAAAGATCTAGTTTGTGAAGAATATTTGAATAACTGAATCCATAATCAAAGAAAAATGTCTAATAAAGTTTGGGTCCTATTTTGGTGATTTGATCTATAAAACTTGTTTATACAGAAAACAAAAGCAAATACATGTTCAATAATTGAGATTGCCTTATTCTTAAAGACACACACATGCATGCACCTTAGTCTCAAATTGGTAACTGATTGTCAAATAGCAATAGTCTTATAAGAGTATAAGATCATTGTAGGCCTCAAAGAGTAGGATGGACAGATTCTTGAGAAAGAGAAAGAATGTACTATTTGACTAACACATTAGTTTCTCAAGACAAAGAGGACAAGTATGAGGGAGGGAGGGAGGAAGGGAGGGGAGGGAAAGAGATAGAGAGGTGAAGAGAGTTATTTTGAATATTGGCCCACTTAGTTATAGAGACAGAGATCTCTCATCTGCAGGCTGGGGAATGAGAAAACCAGCGGTATAATTTAGTGTGAGACTTAAAGCCTGAGGACCAGGGGCTATAATGTTCAATAACAGAAGACAGATACTCTAACTCAAAGAGAGGAAAAATATTTTCCCTTAACCCACCTTTTTGTTCTTTCTTTGCCCTTAATGACTGAATAATACCTGCCCACATTTATGAAGGTGAATCATTTTTGATCATTCTACTAATTTAGATGTTGACTTCTTCCAAAAACATCCTTGTAGACACACCCAGAAATAATATTTTATCAGCTGTCTGGATATTCCTTAGCCCACTCAAGTTGACAAATAAAATTAGACATCACAACTGCCAATCACTTTGTTCCTTCATAGGATCACCATTAAAGTTTATGAATTTCTTATTCAAAAGTTGGCTTCTGCTCTACAGAATGCACACAATATCCTCTGCTTATAGATAGTCTGTAAGTCTGAGATATTCAGAAGGGTGGGAGACAAAAAAGTATAAATTTTCAGAAATGAATATGGTAAAACCTGGGAAATAACTGAAAAAGTTGGAAAAGAAGAAAACAGAAAATTCATAGGGACAAAAGGAAGAAAGGAAAGATAAAAAAGTGGCAAAAGCATAGATTGGAGTGACAAATTTATAAAATCAAAGAGAAGAATGAAAGAAATATATATATATATATATATATATATATATATATATATATATATACACACACACACACACATATATACATATATATGTATATACACACATATATACATATATACACATATATATGTGTATATATTATATATATTATCTAACTCTCAAGGGAAACAAGGAGAACTGATACTATGAAAGTAAAAAGACAAACATAATTATGACTTTTTTGTGTGTGATGGATTTTATTTGTTTGATTTTTTTTGCCTAAAGGAGCGAAGGTTGTTTCTGTGGCTTACAAAATATATTAATGTGAGCAAAAAGGTTGACTCTCTCAAAAACAAAGACATTCTTCTCTCTCATTGCAGAAAGTGGGATATTGTGCAAGAGATATTAAACATATTTCCATGAGCACACAGATACTTTTTAAAATTTTATCTTAAGTTGCTTACTGAAAGAATTAACCTTATCTAGTTGTACTTGAAAGACCAGAAAAATCTTATGCCTTTTGACATCTCAAACTCTATTGTCACCTCAGTCCCTCAGATTTTACTTTAGTGTGAAGAGATCATGTCATTTGGGGGATGGCTAGTTTTATCTCATGTTAAAACCATAGTCACCTCAAGATGACATTTCTTCTTTCTTTTATCTATTCTCTTTTTTTCTCAAAATCGCAAAATCAAAAGAAACACTGCAATTGCCCTTTGTGTTTTCCCACTTTCTTACTATCTTAGTACCTACAAAACAGTGACCTTGGAATTCTAAAAGTCTAAAATTATGTGGAGAAAACTTTCAGCTGATGTTATATGACATGTTTTCAGTCCAACATATTGCAGACAGAATTTTGAACTAATTGAAAAACTCCACAGGCTCATTATTTTGTGTAATGAACTAAGTTAAATGGCCCATTTCAATGATCAGAGTGAAAATAGTTTGGTATCAGAAATTCCTAAGTGTACCTCTCTGAATCTCTAAAAATAAATGTACATAAACCACGTATTGTATGTATTAGGGTTGATTTTGGTGCCAATTATAATGGTTCAAATTTGAGAACAGAGAAAATGAGATGGTATTGAATGCTATCTACTTCACTTTATGAAAACCTTTTTCTTGTGACAGTTATATGAGATTTTATAAATGATATGAATGACAGCCAAATTAAATATTGGAATATATAAACACACATATGTTGTTGTTGTTGTTGTTGTTGTTGTTGTTGTTGTTGTTGCTGTTGTTTTTAGGTCCTGTTGAATTGGAGCTGACTCATAGAAACCCTATATACAATAGAAGGAAACACTCCCCTATTCTGTACCAGGTACACAATCATTTTTATGTTTAAGCCCATTGTTGCAGAAACCATGTCAATCCATCTAGTTGAGGTCTTCCACTTTTTCAATGACCTATCACTCTCTCAACATGATGAACATGATGTCCTTCTCCAGAGATTGGTCCCTCTGACATGTCCAAAATATGTCAGATGCACTGTAGCTATCCTTGTTTTCAAGTAATATTTTGGTTGCACTTCTTCTAGGATGGATCTGCTGGTTCTTTTGGCAGTTCATGGCATATTCAATATTTGTGTCCACCATCATAATTCAAAAGCATCAACTCTTCTCTTGTCTCCCTTACTCAATGTCCAGCTTTCACAACCATACAATGTGACTGAAAATAGCATGGCATGAGATATGGACAATTTGTCTTCAAGATGACATCTTTCCTTTCAGCACCTTAAGGAGGATTTTTGCAACAGCTTTTCCCAGTGCAATCCATCTTTGGATTTTTTTCTTCCATGGGTGTTGATTGTACACCCATGTGAAACAAAATCTTGGACAACCTCAGTCTTTCCTCCATTTATCACGAAGTTGCTTACTGAACCCAGTTGTAAGGATTTTTCTCTTCCTGATGTTGGGTTGCAATCCATCCTGAAGACTATTCTTTGAACATCAGCAAATGTTTCAAATCCTCTTCAGTTTCAGCAAGCAGAGTGTGACATCTGCATAATGCAGGTTGTTAATGAGTCTTCATCATATCATAATGTTGTATTCTTCTTCATAAATTCCAACTTCTTGATTATTTGCTCAGCATAGATATTGAAGAGGTACTGTGATACGATACAGTACACCTTTCTTGACATTAAACCAGGCAATGTTTCCTTGTCTGTTCAAATGACTGTGTCCTGATTCTCGTACAAATTTCTCATGAGTACAATTAAATGCTCTGGTATTCCCATCTTTGCAATGTTATCCATAATTTATTGTGATCCACAGAGTCAAATGCCTTTGCATAGTCATTAAAATGATACACATCTTTCTGACATTCTCTGCTTTTGTCTAATATCCATCTGACATCAGCAATGATGTCCCTGGATCCATGCCGTATTCTGAATCTTTCTTAATTTTCTGGTCGTTCACTGTCTATATACTGCTGCAGTTGCTTTTGAATGATAATTAGCAAAATTTTACTTGCATGTTATATTAATGCAATTGCCCAGAAGTTTCCACATTCAGTTGGATCTCCTTTCTTGGGAATAGGCACAAATGTGGATCTCATCCAGTCAGTTGGCCAAGTAGCTGTTTTTCTAGTTTCTTAGATTAAACAAGTTAGCATGCCCAGGTCTGCATCTGTTTGTTGAAATATCTCAATTAGTATTTCATCAATTCCTGGAGCTTTTTGATTTGGCAATTCCTTCAAGCCAGCTCCCATTTCATCCTTCATTACCATTGGTTTCTGATCATATGCAACCTCATGAAATGGTTGATCATCCTTCAAATCTTGTTGGTATAATGACTCAGTATTTCTTCCATATTCTTTTGATGTTTCCTGCCTCATTTAATATTTTGCTGTAGAATCCTTCACTACTGCCACTCAAGGTTTGAATTTTTTCTTCAATTCCTTAAGTTTGACAAAAAACGGAGAGCTTTCTTCCTTTTTAGTTTTCTATCTCTAGTTTCTTGCACATGCCATTGTAATATTTGATTTTGTCTTCTCAAACTGCCTTATGAAATTTTCTGTTTACTTCTTTAACCACACCATGTCTTCCTTTTACTTTAGCTGCTTGACATTCAAGGGCAAGTTTCAGAGTCTCTTTGACATGTAATTTGTTTTTTTCCTTTTTTCTGTCTTTTAATTACCTTTTTCTTTCCTCATGAATGATGTCTTTGATGTCATGCCACCTTTTGTCTGGTCTTCCACCATTAGTATCTAATGCATCAAACTTGTTCTTGATGTGGTCTCCGCACTCAGGGTAGGATATACTCAAGGTTATACCTTGGCTCTCATACACTTGTTCTAATTTTCTTCAGTTTTAATTTGTACCTGCATATGAACAGTTGTTGATCTGAGCCACAATCAGCATCTGGTCTTGTTCTGACCTTTGTTATTATGCTTTTCCATCGTTTCTTTCCACAAATGTAGCCAATGTGGTTCTTGTATGTTTCTTCTGGTGAATTCCATGTCTATAGTAACCATTCATTTTAGTGAAAAAATATATTTGCAATGAAAAGCTTGTTGGTCTGACTAAATTCTATCGTGCAATCTCAAGCATTATTTCTGTTACCAAAGCCATATTTTCCAACTTCTGTGCTGCCTTCTTTGTTTCCACCTTTTGTATTCCATTCACCAATAATTATCAGGGTATCTGATAGCATGTCCAATCAATTTCAGACTGGATCAGCTGGTTAACAATCTTCCCTTTATTTGTGGCCTCAGTAGTGGCTGTGTAAATTTGAATAATATTCATATTAATTGTCCTTCCTTATACACATATGGATATTATTCTTTCATTGACAGCATTGTACTTCAGAGCAGATCTTAGGTCTTGTTGGATGATGGATGCAGCCCTATTTTTCTTTAATTTGTAATTACTGGCATAATAAATCACATGATTATCTGATTGAAAATGACTCATACCAGTCCATTTTATCTCACTGATGCCTAGAATGTTGATGTTTATGTGCTCCATTTCCATTTTGATGATTTCTAATTTTCCTAGATTCATACTACATACATTCTATGTTTTAATTATTATGGATGTTCCAATTATTAATGGATGTTTACTTTTGTTCCTTCTCATTTTGAGTCATGCTATACCATCCATGGAGATCCCTGGGGATTTACTTCATTCTTATCATTAATGTAGACTCCACTTTCAGCTAGCAATTCTTCCCTAGTCACTTTTTGACTGCTTTCTAACCTGGGGTGCTCATTTTCTATCACTATATCTGACAGCGTTTCCCTGCTATTCAGAGTTTCCAATGGATAATTGTTTTGGGAGTATGTTAGTCATGTCTTTCTCCCTACTCTATCTTAGTCTGGAAGTTCAGCTGAAACCTTTCCACCATGGGTGGACCTACTGGTATCTGTAATCCCAGTGGCATGGCTTTCAGCATCACAACAGTACACAAGCCCCACAGTTTGGCAAACTGACACACACATACACATACACACACACACACACACACACACACACACACACACACACACGCTTAAAATACTTAAATGGAGGATGTAGTAGTTCATAGATATGCATATAGGTTAAAAATAAATTTACCATTCAATTAAATTATTATTTTTGTTAAATTATAAAACTCAAATTACAATGTTAGAGAATGCTGAATATTAAATTTTTAATTTCCATGGATATTCAATGAAACTATTAAATACTCAGTGGATAGTTTTAGTCTTACTTACTTATTACTGCATGATTACTTAAGCTAGTAACATTTACTTGCGCTGAAGTTTAGCTCAGATCATAGAGTGCTGCTCTGTGCTCTTTGAGCCCCTGGTTTGATACTCAGCACCTCAAAAATGGGAGAAGGATATAGGAGCCCCCTCCTGAAACAATCAGCCATGGAGGCCCTATTAGGGTCACTATGAGTCAGACTCAACTTGGGGAAACCTAACAACAGCCTGCAGCCATACCACTGTGGCATCCAATCCTGTCAGATTTTGGAAGCTAAGTATTTTTGGAATTGTTAGTCCTTGGATATCAGACCACCTGGTAATAATGGATGCTTTAAGCTTGGAAGAAGGACCTGGCAAGCCAACCAGCCATGTAAAACCCTATGAGTAGAAGAGAGGCACTGAGAATTGTGCTAGGCATGGCACAATGTCAGGGGGTGTTTCATTCTGTTGTAC
Source organism: Pedetes capensis (assembly GCA_007922755.1). Lineage (NCBI taxonomy): Eukaryota > Metazoa > Chordata > Mammalia > Rodentia > Pedetidae > Pedetes > Pedetes capensis. The sequence goes on from VMDO01039660.1 coordinate 7,034, forward strand.
ATAGGGTTGTTATGAGTCAAACCCAATTCAACAGCACCAAACAACATTTACTTTTGTGTGTACCATGAAAGAACATATAATTTTCAATGTTCCTTCAAAATGGAAATGATTCAGAGTATGCCACATCTCTACCCAAAATTTAAACCAAAATGAAAGCAAGTGTATCATATTTATCTCACATCAGTAATGTACCAGTATTTGTATGTGTCATATGAATGGTGGAATTATCACATGAAAAGTCATAGATCATATCATGGCTTATCCAATGATGCTTTTGTCAAATTATCTAAAATTCAAAGCAGATCCATGTACAAATATATGTTAAGGGACTTTTCCCAGTATGATATTATAACATTGTTAGTGTTCACTTCTCCCCCAAATAATAGAAAAGTCAAGCATGATTACTATATTTCTGTGAAAAATACTATTTAAATAGGATACTAATACAGATGATACTATAGAACATTTCTACAGAAGTTGAAGAGTAATAGAATTAGACTGATATACTTAATTCACACATTATTACAAAATTTTTATTTTTAACTGCCATCTAGAAAATATCACCATAGTATTAAGAAAATAAATCAAATTAAGAATTTTTAGTTCAAATAGCTGACACTTATAGATATTTTCTGTACAGAGGTTATTTTAATAAAAATACATATTCAGTCCTTTTTTGTAAATTATGCATTGACTGGATAGTTGTACCCATCATTTCACCTGGAAATTGTTTCTTTTCTAAGCACAAGATATTAAATCATAATTGCATGTTCTGTGTAACATGTATTTTATTTAATATTTCTCATTAACAGTAATCTGACTAAAAAAATATTAAAGTAAACCTAAAAGTAGAAGAGTGGGTTGGGGTTCTCAGTCAGGAAGGTGCTGCTCTGCACTCTCTGAGGCCCTGAACTTGATCCCCAGCACCAGGAAAATGGGAGAAGGCAACCCACTCTCAAGACAACCCTGAAACAATCAGCCATTGAAAATCCTGAGGGCCACTACGAGTCCTACTCAACTTGATGGCATCTAACAAAAACAGCAAAAAATTAGAAAAGGGGTTGTTAGGGACTGAGAAGGGGATATTATACAGGGAAAGGGGAGAAGAGAGAGAGAGAGTAAGAAAGAGCAAATGAATGTATCATTGCACTGTATATGTATGTATGGAAATATTACAGTGAATCCACTATTCTGTACAATTATTTAATGTATTAATAATTATAATAAAAAGAAACCTGGCCTTTATTCTACATTTTTTTCATTGATACTGATGCTCATACCAAATATTTTCAGTGTATATGAGTAAAATCATTTACTTTTGAATAAGTACTTATATATCATAAATGAAAAATTTATATCTGTAAGAAAAGAACCAGTGACTTTTCCAGTATAGTACACAATGGAATGTAAATTCACATCTATCTGATTCAAAGCCAAGACTCTTGGATTTTCTCTTTCATCTCAGATAGAGTAGTTAAAATCAGACCAAAAAAAGTCCCTATGAATAGAAAAAAATGAAAATTCAAAATCAATAACAGAAGAGACAAAGGTACAAAGAAAGGAAGAAGCAATCTAACTGGCATTGGAGAAGTAATGAGAAAGATGGGTCTTGAGGGGACAACATTTTAGAAAATAAAGGTGGGAGGCATTCAAGAAAGACTTAAACTTTGCAGTTACATTTTCTACAGGAAATTTCCAGATCCTTTATTTATGGCAAGAAATTAAGCATCCATGCAAGATGCTGTTGTTGTTAGATGCCATTGAATAGGTATCCAACACATAGCAACCCTTCATACAACAGGCAAAACAGTATTGTTAGTACTTCTATGCTATTTATAGGGTTTTCAAAGGCTGATTGTTTTGGGGAGTGAGTGGGCTTCTGGATCCTTCTGCCAATCCTGCAGCACCTGGTGTTCCCTGGTGATCTCTGATCCAAGTACTAATCAGGCTCGACCCTACTTAGCTTCCAAGATCTGACAGGATCAGACACAATAGTGGTACAGCTGCAGGCATGCAAAATGTTATATAAACCATAATAACAGTGAAAAGAGAGAAAAAACATAGTCTCCCATTCAACTATTTCTTACTCTAAAATTTGGTCTGGTTTCTAAATACCTGAGACAGAAGGCAAAAAGCAGAAAACCTCAGAAATACTGAGACATTTGGATAATTTTGAATAACTGTTGAGACAAGTATGGGGATTTTCTCATAATTCATAATCTACTATGAATCATAGATCATCCAAAAACATTTTGTGTTCTATGAGTGGTCTGAGTATAAGGTGATTTCAATCAATAAATCATGAGCAGTTGATAATTTGGAGAAGGACTCTATAAACAAGTAGGAATTTGTACAATTTGTGTCATGCAGTTAGTCATTCTCCTAAATTAATGCCCATGTTTCTTTTGTATCATCTATATTAATGCATTTTAATTATGTTTGACATGCTGACTGTCCCTTCCCACCAACTCTTACCAACCTGTGCTCTTATGTTGTTGTTGTCAAGTGCTTACATACAGGTGGAAATCTCATTCTATTCATTTGATTTCACTGATACAAAACAATATTTGTAGACAATAAAGTTATTAAGTTAATGAAGAAGATATTTCTAAATCATAGAGTAAGCAGTTTACCACAGAAGCATGGAATCTGGGAAACATCTCAAATGAGGTTCAGGTAGACAATAATAAAAGTTAGAGGACCATCTAAGAAAAGAAAATATCCCAAGCAAAGATGTCAAAGGGTGAGATATTTTAAAAATCTTAGAATTCACACACAAAACTGAGCAAATTTGAATTTCCAGCAGGGATATAACACACAGAATGTTTGACAGAAATTTAAAGAAAAAAAAAATTGGGCTCTTTGAATTTACTTAACTATCAGGTCAAGAAGTTTCAACATTTTCCTGGAGACTTTCTTAGGAATTTTGATTGCATTTAAAGATTTTGAGGAAAACTAAAATGAGATAAACTACCTTTTAATAAACCAATCTTGCTGTGCTGTAACAGTGTAGGTCAGAGAATCTTTAACTGTCATTAATCTAAGATGTGACTCTCAGTAAATAATGTACTAAGCATTAAACTTAAATAAATTATCTGGTGCTTTTGTGTTGATGATTCAGGGAATAGTGTATGTATTGCTTTAAGAAGAACTGTATGTCAATTAATGTATGATTTTTCCAGGCAGATTCAGAACTTTATTGTTATGTCACAAAATGCTGCTTCCAAGACTATTGTTGGATACCACTGATGTCTTATAAATGTCATTAATATTGACATATTCATTGTGTATGTGTTTTGCCTAAATGTAAATATTAGCTCTATAGTTTGTACAATGTTAGTGAGGATCTTTCAATTATTAAAAAAAAGTCTATTGCTAACATTTTAAAATATAGGATAAATCAAGATATCCAATTTTAAAAAGCACACATTATATACTATAAAATTTATATGTTAAACAGAGCATTTAACATTGGAAAGAAGAATTTTAAATTATTTTAAAAGTTAAGAAACAATATAATATTTTTTAATACTGACTTTGAAAACTCTGTAAATAGGTTTAGGCAGTTGAAATTACATATATATATATATATATATATATATATATATATGCACACACAGTCATATATACTCTTTTTTTCTTCTTAAAATTAAAGTGTTATTTTTCTAACAATCTGACAACCCATATAAATTCCAAACTGTTTTTATGGTGCTTTTCCATTATTTTCTGTTCCTTGCTAATTACTTTTCTTGCCAAATTTCATTTGCAGTTTGAATAAATAAACTGTTACTTTCTGCCTGAGGGTTACTAAAGGAATAGTCAATATGCAGCTATAATAAAAATCATAAATTTCTTTGAACAGGCAATTTCCAACTTATACTTCCACAGAGGGTTTTTAAGTTTTACTGTTAGAGAAACAATTTTATGAAAACTGCAAAGTTTTATGTAAATTTATGAAGTTTGGATTCATGGAGATAAAATAAAATGATTGGTCATTACCATTTGACATTGTAAAGAGTAATTCCAATTATAATAAAAATAGAGCTTTTTCATACTTTTTGATATATAGGCTTTCAAAATTCAATGAGTGAAAGAATTGATTTGATAGGGAAGTATTTAACTGTACGTTAATAGTGATTCATTACACATAAAATTTTGATAAATTTGGTTAATTCTGATAACTGATCAGAGTTACTATAATTATTATTTCATTAATTAATTTATTTCTAGTACTTGGAGATTGACTCTAGGACCTTACACATACTTCTTGATGTACTCTACCACTAAGCTGCACCCTCAGTCTTTTTTTATTTTTTATTTTGAGTCAGAGTCTCCCATAGATACCATCATCATCCTGGCGCTGCTTCTATTATATCTAGAGTTACAGGTATATACCACCACAGCTGGCTAAAATTGTTTTGGTTTTGGTATTTTGCTTTTATTCTAATTCAGCAGTAAACCAGTACAGCTTATTCACTGTAGTAAACAAATTCAGCCTTTGGGTTTTCTTTCTAAAATGCTGACTATTCTTTAAAACTCCTACCTTTTTTTCTAATTGATTTTGCCTCATACTGAGATAAAAAGTAATACATAGATAAAATCTTCATTACAACTTGACAAAATATACTCAGTGCTAATTGAATACTAAAATTTCACATCCCTTTGGGAATATTCTTTTTATTCATACTTGTAAGTTTTCAGTGACATTTTCCTTTTAAATCTTCAACTTCACAAAGGGATATATACATCACAAGATGCATTTGCCCAGGTAACCAGGAAATATATACTGTCATAGTAAAATGCATTTAGAAATAATTTATTTGAAACAAATGAAAGGCATGAAGTCTCAAAAGCATTTTATTTTTCAAACATAAGCACATGTATCCTAGTTATATACATATTTACTTCCAAAATATTCTAAAATATTCTATAAATAATTGATATTTTTGAGATACAAAGGCAAACTGCACATAATTAAATTTTCAAAAATGATGCTAAGGACTGACTCTTATTCTATGAATCTCTTCAATGTCAGAGAAGGGGCACATAATGCTTCTTAAGGTAAATATAGAGTGACTTCCCTTGGTTTGATGAATTCTCTATTAATTGCAAAGTGGAAGTGATAATGCTCTCAACATTCTTCTTATTCAACAGTTCAGAAGTATTATAAAAGCCTCTGCTAAGACTCCCCACTGGTTCTGTTTTTTAATAACATTAAAGTGTACATAGTTCAGCTTTTTTCATCCACCTGGGAGGAAAGTGGAGAGAGGGCTTCCAGAGGCTATTAGTATTAGAAGATGTTTATGGAGAAGGGTCATACTCTTGAGGTCATTACTCTAAAAACTTTTGAATATTTATGATAAAACTTGCATAAACTTTGGAAATGTGAAATACTCATCTGAAGTAAGATGTTTGAGGTCATTTGTACATTTTTACTCTGATGAGCACCAGAAGCATATAGGGATGAGCTATAGAATGTATTGATTATA
>VMDO01039661.1:0-12519 GCA_007922755.1 Pedetes capensis
CTTTCCAAAATGAAAACTAGAACTTAAAATATGTAGGTGGAAGCTCAAATATAAGATACAAAATTATGTAACAATTTCTAGATTTGTAAATCCTCTCCATGTTTACCAAATTTTTCCAGTAAGTTCCGTTTTTAGAGATTTTAATTATTATTTTATTTTACTTATAAGAAATATTTGTTGGTGGTGTAGATTTCTGCCAGTTAATTTAAAGCTCAAGAGGTAAATAGTCAATCACAGTATTGAAGCAAAACTCTAATTTGGCAAAATATCTTTTTAGTAGAAATAAATTCTAAAACTCAGAAAAGGAATTTAAATGTTAAATATAAATATGAATAGGCAATGTATAAAATTTAGAATTCTCAAATGGAAAGAATGGATGAAAACAAGAATGTTCAATTTGAGTAAGAGTTCTATAAGAAAACACAAATTGCATTGTGGATTTTAATTGATGTTATAAGGACATTTATATTTCAGAAGATCTTAAAGAAAAAAATTCACTAATAATTTCACTCAACTTGTTTGTATATGCTTCTCATGTAAGCGAACCATACAAAAATAAGATTATCTCAACTCCCGGAATAACACCAAATTTAATATGTCTACATTTAATTTTTGAAAAATATTCTATGTTAAGTTATGTAAACGCTAGCCCTCTATTTGCTCTGTGAGAATCTGTCAAAATTCAAGTCATTGACATACATTTACAATCTTTAATATCATTATAATCAAATAACCCATAAAACTGATGAAATTACACTCATTAAATTGCTTTTGATTTTATACAGGCCACCTTCAATGGGGGGCTGGGATTTAGCTTATCTGGTAGAGTGCTGCTCTGCAGTCTCTGAGGTCCCAAGTTCAATTCCCAGCACCACAAAAACAGAAAGATGTGGCAATACACTCAGGAGGCAATCCTGAAATAGCTATTGAAAATCCTATAAGGGTTGCTATGAGTGCAACACAACTCCATGGAACCTAACAACAACAACAATAACCATCAATGGGCACATATTTTCAGGTACTTTCCAAGTTGCCTTGACGTGACATATTGAATAAGTACCATATGAAATAGACTAATGTACAATTAAGAAAATAAAATAGCAATCTATATTCTTTACATAATAATAGATTTCAAAGTGGGCTTCTTAAGGACAGCAATAATTAAATTAGATTGTATTATTTATTTGACTTTCTTCTCTAATTTGTTAAAATTTTATTTTAAACTGAACATGATTTATTGGAATTTTTAATGTCAACTTAATGGGTTTCATTATGACATGGGTTTCATTGTGACATTTCCGTATTTGTATTTCATTTTACATTGCTCATATAACTTCCTTCTTACCCTCATGACCTTCCTCTCCTATCCCTTTCACTCCGCACCAATGGCCTCCTTTCTACTTGCATGTCTTTTTGTGAGAATATTTATCTATATATATGTATCCCAGTTTTGATTTAAGTCTAAGTTTTTTTCCATAGTGATCTACCTTTTTACATCCTTAGCAGAATTAGATGAGTCATCCAGTTGGTTTACATTATTGCTAGCCTTTGATATTATTACTATTACTATTATTATTTTTATTTTAGCTATTCTTATACGTTTTATTTTTATGTTCCCCTTTTTTATCCACCATACTCATAAAGTTGTGCTGTTTTCATTGAGGTTGACCTTTCCACATTCATCCTTCCTCCTTGAACCTTCTAGCCCTTTTGTCTTCTCTAATCATAGCTTCCCTTTGCTAGATCCCACCTTCCTTTCTTCCACTCCTTAAATTGTTCCTTCTACAGTAAGTTTAATTGAGTTTTTTGTTATGTTTCAATTTATGGATAGGAATTTTTTCCTTCCTTTAAGTTTGATTCAGCTCCCACATATGGTGGGAGGACATTTCATATTTCTCTTTTTGGACTTGTGTTAATTCACTTAAGATAATGTTCTTCAATAACATCCACTCGGCTACAAATGACATTCTTTCTTTCTTTTAATTGCTGTGTAGTATTCCATTTTGTATATGTCCTATAATTTTTTAATTCATTCTTCTGTGGATGGGCACTTTGGTTGATTCCATATCTGCTATTGTGAAAAGTGTTGCATTGAATATGGAGTTGCAGTTGTCTCTGTGGTATAATGACTCATCTTCCTTTGGTTATATTCTCAGTAGTGGTATAACTGGGTCATATGGCAGATCTATTTTTATTTTTCTGTGGTATCTCCATATTGATTTCCAATGTGGCAGAACCAATTTACAGCCCCACCAACAGTGTAAGAGGGATCCCTTCTCTCCAAAACCATGCCAGCAATTGTTTTTATTTGTTTTATTGATCTTGGCCATTCTTTCTGGAATAAGATGGAATCTCAGAGTTGTTTTGATTTGCATTTCCCTAATGGCTAGTGATAGTGAGCATTCTTTCATGTGTTTCTTGGCCTTACAAACCACTTCATTTGAGAACCATCTATTCAGTTCCTTTGCCCAATTATGTATTGGATTATTTGTTGTCCTGGGAGTTGCATTCTTGAGGTTTTTGGAAATTCTGGAAATTAGTCCTCTGTCTGATGTATAGGATGTGAAGATTTTCTCCCATTCAGTGGGGCCTTCCTTAACTCTGTTGTTTCCTTTGCTATACAGAAGCTTTTTAATTTCATGTAATCCTATTTATCTATTCTTGTTGAAATTTCCATAGCAATTGGAGTCTTATTAAGGATATTTTCCTATGCCAATATATTAGAGTGTATTGTCTATCTTTTCTTCTAGTAATTTTAAGGGTTCTGGTTTTATGTTGAAGTCTTTTAACCATTTGAGTTAACTCTCATGCAATTTGAGAGGTGAAAGTCTCTTCATTTTTCTGCAAGTGGATATCCGAGTTTCCCAGCACCATTTGTTGAAAAGGCTACCTGTTCTCTAATTAATCTGCTTTGCTCCTTTGTCAAAAATCAGGTGACTCTAGATGCGTTGGTGTGTCTCTGGGTCCTCTATTCTGTTCCACTTGTCTTCAAGCCTATTTTTGTGTCAGTATGAAGCAGTTTTTGTTACTACCACCATGTAGGATAATTTAAACTCAGGGATTATGATCCCACCTGCACTAGTTTTGCAGCTCAAAAGTGTTTGGCTATACATAATCTTTTGTGTTTCCATTTGAATTTTTCGATCATTTTTTCTATTTCTGTAAAGTTTGTCATTGGAATTTTAATGGGGATTGCATTAAACCTATAGATTGCTTTGGTAGTATAGCCATTTTTACTATATTGATTCTCCCAATCCATGATCAGGGGAGGTCCTTCCACCTTTTAGTATCCTCTGTGATTTCTTTATTTAATTAAACCAAAGATTTTAAATTGCTTTTGTTTTGAAAAAGTAAAACAAAAATAGTAAATAAGAAGACACATTATGCTATGTTAAGAAGTTACCAAATGCTTAGTTTTCCACATACAAAAAAAAATAAGAATCATTGATGTAGCAAAAATGAATCATACTATTAGTTTAATCTGTATAGATAGTTAAAAGTATATATAGTTAAAAGAAAAGCAAAGTGGATATTTTAGTTTGGGTATTACCTGAGAATTAGAAAACCAGAGCCAGGCATTGTGGCACATGTTTGTAATGCCAGTGACTTGGGAGATTTAAGCAGGAAGATCATAAATTCCAGACCAGAGGCAACTTGTACAACTGCATAATTAAAGGAGAACCTGTCTCAAGATTTAAAAAAAAAAAAGGCTTGGTTCAGATTAAGATGGTGGACACTTAATAGCCATGCTTCAACTGAGGAAGAAAACTTATGGAAATTCATGAAGTTGTCTCTTCAATACAAAAAAGTATTCAGGGTATCATTAATTGTTAGAAAAAAATATGATGGCATATGAACAACTTGCCAAATCATGGAGATTAATATGATAGTGAAGATGAGAAACTGCAAGGCAACTCACCAGAACCCTTAACCCAGGAAAAACAACTTTCAAAGTTTTCAGAATATAAAGGGCTGTCTGGGATACTGCACACCTGCCAAGAAATACTGTGGGACTCTCCTAGGAGGAGGCTGTAGACTGCACAAAACCTTGCCGAGTCTATACCCCTGGACAGTGTTTTGTTTGTTTTTATTTTTACTGTGGAAAGACAGTTGCTGCCCTGGTCTCTGGCAGCAATGGATCCATGAGTGGGATGGGGAAACAGTGAGTGGTGGTGAGGTTGGAAGAGGAGAAGAATGGCTCAAGTGACTGAAACCCCAAATCTAAGAACTCTGTTCAGGCTGAGGCAAGTACAGGGCTTGGGATCTTGATGCAGAGGAGGGGCACTGCAGGCCTGTGTAGCCTAAAGGAGAAAAGTTTTTTGCCCATGCCAGCATCCCAGAGAAATGGCAATGGAGAATCTTCGAGCTTAAAAAGAGATGGTTCAGGCAGGAGAGTGTTTAGGCATCAAGAATACTTGTGGAACCTGGGAAACAAAGAGAATGTTTAGGCTGTGATGTCCTCGAGGTTTGGAAATACCTGCACTTGCCATGCAAAGAAGTGGTGCTATTGGTCCAGAGAGCCTAAAGGAGATGTTTCAGGCAGTGGAGTGCTTACAGCCTGGGAGTGCTTACAATCCAGACAAGTGATGCCCATGAGACCAAGGAGCCTAAGAGAGACAGTTCAGGCAGGGATGCATTTTGGCATCAGGGGCACCTGAGACCCAGAAAAAAGACACCAAGGGAAGTGGTAACACAGAACCAGTGAGTTGTTGTTGTTGTTAGGTGCTGTCGAGTCGGTATCTGACTCATAGCGACCCTTACAGGGTTTTCAATGGCCGAGTGCTTTGGGATTTCCTTGGGAGAGGATTGCCAGGCCCTTCTCCCATTTTTGCGGTGCTGGGAATTGAACTTGGGGCCTCAGAGACTGCAGCGCAGCGCTCTACCCACTGAGCTAAATCCCAGCCCACCAGTGAGTTAAGAAACTCTATTCAAGCAGTGGCATTATTAGAACCTGGGATCACCTATGATAAAGAGAACTGATGCCATGGGGCCAGGGAGCCTAGGAGATACCATTTATGTTGTAATGTGTTGTGTAGGGCCCAGGAGAACCTACAATGCAGAGAAGGAGTGTTGTGAGTCCAGGGATCCTAAGAGAGATGGTTCAGGCAGTGGTGCAATTGGGAGCAATGAGCATAGAGGATGGAGAGAAACAGACAGGGTAGTGCTGACTGCAGAGGAAGTGAGAGCAAGACACTAGATACTGTGGTTGAGATTTAAGGTGTTGGGGGGAGAGAAGTACCAATGACCAGTCATCATCCAATGATACAAGAGTGGGTAGGGATAACATCTTTACACACTGATGAGATTAAACCAAGAACCCAGACCAAGCAGTGGGCAAGTCTCAACAGAAAAATACACTAAACATGAAAGGTCAAGCTGGATGGGAAAATATAATAGACCAAAGCCCTTGAATGGATAATTTCAATGTATCTGCAATTTTGTTGTTGTTGTTAGTTGCTGTCGAGTCGTGTCCTACTCATAGCGACCCTTATAGGGTTTTCAATGGCTGATTGTTTCGGGATTGCCTCAGGAGTGGGTTTCCATGTCCTTTTCTGTTTTTTTGTGGTGCTGAGAATCTAACTCGGGACCTCAGGGACTGCAGAGTGTCACTCTACCAACTGAGCTAAGTCCCAGCCCCAACTGAAATTTTTGAGATGTCTAATTAAGAATTTAGAATTCTGCTTATAAATATATTGAAAGACTTCAACTACACCACCATGAGAGCAGCTGATTTATTGGACAAAAAGGTATGAAGAGAAATTCACAAGAGAAATTGACATCTTGAAGATATATGAAATAGAAATCCTTGAGCAACAAAACAAAATTAGTCAATTCAATATTACATACAGTAGAATCATGAATATTCAGATTACATGAAGCCAAAAACAAGATAGCTGAAACCTGAAGAAAAAGTAGAGGACCTTATTAATCAGATGCCAAGAGAGAAAGAAAGATGAACCAGTATGAGAAAGATTTTCAAGAGGTCTTTGATAATAATGAAGAAACAAAAATTATGAATTCATGGCACACACAAAGGAGCTGAAACATGAGCATGAAACATGAGCTGGAGCTGGAGCATGAAACAACATGAGAAGATTAGGAAATTTATTCAAAGAGATATTAGATGAGAACTTCCCAAACATAAGACAAGAGCTGGATACCTATACAACTGAAACATTTAGAACCCCAAACAGAATAGATCAGACCAGATCCTCTCCACTTATACATTATAATTGGGATGCTAAATCTACAGAACAAAGAAGCTATTCTAAAAGCAAAAAGAGAGAAACATCAAATTATAAAGGAAAATCCATCAGAATAATAGCTGATTTCTCAACAACAACCTTAAAGGTGAGGAAAGCTTGGTCAGACAGCATTCAAATTCTGAAAAAGAATAACTCCCAACCAAGATTGCTTTACCCAGTGAAGCTGTATTTTGAAATAGATGATGAGTTCAAAGCATTGCATAATATTGACATGTTTTAAAGTTATGTGACCCACAAGGCAGCATTATAGAGGATCCTCAATGAAATACCACATATGGAAGAGATAAGACAACCCCAAATAAAAGATCAAAGGAATGAATAATAAGCATGAAGGAACTTAAGAAGATAATAGCATAAATATGAATCAAAAAACAGAAATAGGTACTAAATTGATGCCAAAACCAAGGCCATCTCACTAATTACTCTGAATGTAAATAGTTTTAATTCATTAATCAAGAGACATAACTTGGCTAGCTGGATTAGAAAACATAAACCCTCAGTATGTGGCATTCAAGAGACTTACTTCACCCATAAAGACCTTGGAAGGCTGAAAATTAAAGTCTAGAAAACAACACAGCAAGCAAATGGTAACTAAAATAAAAGCAGAATTTGCAATACTAATTTGAACAACTTAGACTTTAATTCTAATCAGAAGAGACAAAAAAGGGCACTGAATATTAGTAAAAAGGAACATTCAACCAGGAACTTATAATGATACTTAATATTTATTCACCAAATACAGGGACACCTAGCTTCATAAAACAAATTTTATTGGATATAAAGGAACACATCAGGCCAGATATAATAATTATGGATGACTTCAATACCCCACTTTTGCCAAAATATAGGTCATCAAAGAAATAAACAGAGAAATGAAGGACTTAAATAGTAACAAAGACTTGGAACTTCAAGATATCTACAGAGTGTTCCATTCATCAGATGCAGAATACATGTCTTCTCAGCACCATATGGAAATTTTTCTAAGATAGACCACATTTTAGTCCACAAAAATTTCTTTGAAAATTACCAGAAAAGTAGAAATCATGCCCTGTAACTTAGCAGATCACAATGGAATAAACCTAGAACCCAAAACAAGAAACATTTGAGAAATGTTATAAATTCATGGGGACTAAACAATGCACTGCTGAATAATCAATGTGTCATTGAAGAAATCAGAGTGGAACTCAAGAAACTTCTGCCATCAAATGAAGATGAAAATATATCCTATCACAATTTACTCGATACAGCAGAAGAGTTCATAGCCATGAATGCCCTCATCAATAAGTTAGGGAAGGACTAATTAAATAACTTAATGATACATCCTAATGCACTAGAAGACCAATAAAAAGCCAATCACAAAAATAACACTCAGAAATTATCAAGAGTATGGCAGAAATATCCCAATTAGAATCCAAGATTAATAAAAAAGGAACCCATCCCACCCTAGCCAATTGTACTAAAAGAAAGAAAGACAATGTCCAAATTAAAAAAATATTAGAGATGAGAATGGGGTCATAACTACTGATACCAATGAAATCCAGAAGATCATCAGAAAACACTATGAAACATTGTATCTAAAACAAACAAACATACAAAAAAAAGAAAATACAGATGAAATGGAAAAGTTCATTAACACATATGAATTACCAAAATTCAGTACAGAGGACATAAGCAATTTAAACAGACCCATTACAGTCACTGAAATAGAGACAGTTGCAAAAATTCTCCCAACAAAGAAAAGTCCAGATCTCAACAGGTTCATAGCAGAATTCTCTCAAACCTCCAAAAAAGAATTAATACTTGTTCTAGTCAAACTATTTCATGAACTAGAAAAGAAAGGGGCACTTTGAAAGTTATTCTATGAAGTCAGTATCACCCTGAAAACAAAACTGGGCTATAACATTTCAAAGAAAGAGAAATATAGACCAAGTTCCATGAAGAACAGTGATGGAAAAAACTTCAGTAAAATTCTTGCAAATCAAATTCAGAAACAGATAAAAAAGATTATATACCATGATAAAATGGTCTTCATTCTACATGTGCAAGGATAGTTAAACATACAAAAATCAATATAATTCAACATATGAAGAGATCTGTAGACAGAAATTACATGAACATCTTGATTGATGGTGGGAAGGCCCCTGACAAAGTACATCGTTTCATGATAAAAGCCGTGGAGAAACCAGGCATAATAGAGAAATACCTCAACATCATAAAGGCCATCTATGACAAACCCAAAGTCAACATTATATTATTTTAAATGGATAAAAATTGATACCATTTCCACTAAGATCAGGAACAAGACAAAAATGTCCACTCTCTCCTCTGCTATTCAATATTGTGATCAAAGTCCTAGCCAGAGCAGTAAAATAAGAGGAATAAATCAAAGGGATACAGATAGGTAGAGAACAGGTCAAATGGTCCTTTTTCATTGAAACCATGACCACTTACCTAAAGAACCCCCAAAATTCCTCTGGAAAACTTGTAGAGCTAATTAGCTCATTCAGAAATGTAACAGGTTACAAAATTAAGACTCACAAATCAGTGGCCTTCCTTTACACCAAAGGTAAACAGGAAGAAAATGAAATTAAAGCAATAATCCAATTCATAATAGTCTACAATATGCTAAATATTTAGGAATCAATCTAACCAAAGACTGTGAAGACCTCTATAAGGAAAATTTCAAAACACTAAAGAAAGAAATTGCAGAGGATACTAGAAGATGGAAGGACCTCCCCTGCTACTGGATTGGGAGGAGCAATATTGTAAAATGGTTATACTACCAAAAGCAATTTACACAGATTTAATGCAATTCTCATTATAATTCCAATAACAGACTTTCCAAAAGTAGAAAAACTAATCCTAAAATTCATATAGGAACACAAAAATGTAGCCAAAACCATATTAAGCTGCAAAAATAGTGCAGGTGGATTCACAATACCTGACTTCAAACTATGCTACAGGGATATAGTTGCAAAAATAGTTTATTACTGACACAAAAATAGTCTTGAAGATCAATAGAACAGAATTGAAAACACAGAGATACACTCACACAACTACAGCCACCTGATATTTGACAAAGGGGTAAGGCCATTCAATGGAGAAAAGATAGCTTCCAATGGAAAAAAGATAGCGTCTTCAAAAACATTGTTGTTGTTGTTAGGTGCCGTCAAGTTTGTATCCAACTCATAGCGACCCTCTGTACAACAGGGGAAACACTATTGTCAGTGCTTCTCTGCTGTTCATAGGGTTTTCAATGGCAGATTGATTTTTGGGAGGGGATTGCCAGGTCCTTCTCCCAAACCTACAGCTTCTGGTGTTCCCAGGCGGTCTCCCATCCAGGTACTAACCAGGCCAGATCCTGCTTAGCTTCCGAGATCTGACGGGATCGGATGCCACAGGGCTACTGCTGCAGGCTCAAAAACATAGTGCTAAGAAAATTGGATTTCCATTTGCAGAAAATTGTGAGTAGACCCATACCTCCCAATTTACACTAAAGTCAATTCAAAATGAATAAGATACCTCAATATAAAACCAGAAACCTTAAAACTACTGGAACTAGTGATAGCAAAGATTATTCAAAATATAGGCATAGGAAAGTATTTCCTAAACAAGATTCTAATCCCCAGAAAATGGAACCAAGAATTGAGAAATGGGATTACCTGAAATTAAAAAGCTTCTTTACTCAAAGGAAACAATCATCAGAGTTAAGGGAAAGCTCAGTGAGTGGGAGAAAATCTTTGCATTTTGCACATCTGACAGAGGACTAATATCTAGACTATACAAAGAACTTAAGAAAGCAAATTCCAAGATAACAAATAACCCAATACATAAGTGGACAAAAAAATAAACATACAATTCTCAAAGGAAGAAGTTTGAAGGTTCAAGAAACGCATGAAAAGATGTTCAATATCGCTAGCCATTAGGGAAATGCAAATCAGAACAACACTAAGATTGCATCTCATTCCAGTAAGAATGGCCAAGATCAATAAAACAAATAATAACAAATGCTGGTGAGGATACAGAGAAAAAGCAACACCTTTACCCTGTGATAATACTGTAAATTAGTTTAGCCACTTTGGAAATCAGTATGGAGATACCTTGTTGTTGTTGTTGTTGTTGTTAGGTGCCGTTGAGTCGGTATCCGACTCATAGCGACCCTCTGTACAACAGGGGAAACACTATTGTCAGTGCTTCTGTGCTGTTCACAGGGTTTTCAATGGCAGATTGATTTTTGGGAGGGGGTTGCCAGGTCCTTCTCCCAGCCTACAGCTTCTGGTGTTCCCAGGCGGTCTCCCATCCAGGTACTAACCAAGCCCGACCCTGCTTAGCTTTCGAGATCTGACTGGATAGGATGCCACAGGGCTACAGCTGCAGGCATGGAGATACCTTAGAAAACTAAAAATAGAAATTCCATATGACCCAGCTATACCATTACTGAGAATGTATCCAATAGGAGATAAAATCATCATAACACACAATCATTTCCATTTCCATATTCAATGTAGCACTTTTGATAATTGCATGGATATAGAACCAACCAAGATATACATCAACAAAGAAATGTATCAAAAATTGTGGAATGTATTTACAACAGAAAATTACTCAGCAATAAAGAAGAAAGAAATAATGGTATTTGCAGCAAAATGTATGGAAGAGGAGAATATCATCTTAAGCGAGAAAACCCAGGCCTATAAAGCAAAATATCATATGTTCTCATTCATATATGGGTGCTAAACCTAACTTAATGGAAGGAAAAAAATATATATATGTATATATATATACTTATATGTGTATGTATATATGTATATATATATGTATATATATGTATATATACTTATATATATACTTATATACTTATATATATATACTTATATACTTATATATATACTTATATATATACTTATATGTATCTATATACTTATATATATACTTATATATATACTTATATATATACTTATATATATACTTATATATGTTTAAATGATTAATCAGGCTTATCTAAGAAGGGAAAATGAAAAGTAGAAAGAAGGGGGAGGAAGCTAGCGGGAAGGATTGGAGGTTGAAGAAGAGGTCAATGGGAGGTGAAATAATGTGGAGGGATAATAAAGTGGGAGAAGATAATCTGAAAATAGATAATACAATAATACAAATATATGTGTGAAAAAAACAGGAATATAACCCAAAAATGCATATGATTATTTTACTATATATTAATCAAAATGTTCTGTGAAATATGTAAGTTGAAGAAAGTGTAACCAGAAGCAATGTAATAGTTGCATAATGAAAATAGCATAAACCTTATTACTCTGTACCCCAACAACATATATAAATAAAGGGGATATTTAAAAAATAAAGATAAAAAATTTAAAAGGGTATTGGGGTGCAACTTTGTGGTAGAGTGCTTCCAAGGATATGCAGGGCCCTGGGTTCAAACACCAGTCCTGGAGGGTGAAGTATATATTTTGCAAACACCTTTCTATTACATTGACAGTAATAATACAAGTTTTGATGATAAATTGTTTGAAGTTGGGCATGTTATTTAAAGGCTATAGGTATATTTATTTTCATAAAATGTGTGTAAACTAATGTATTTTTGGATCTGTTGATAGTCTGAAATGGCAAACACTCAAAATATGTTAAGCTTCTAAATTACAACTCAATTTATAAAGATTATATTGCTTGAGGGACAAAAAGTATACCTGGATTCATAGCTAACATGAGATTTGCAACGCAAAATAAGTTAACAAGGAAAGCAGTGACATGAGCCCTAAGGTAATTCAACTTGCTGGAACAAAAGAATATCACATAGTAATTCAAGAGAGGGACTCTGAAACAGCACAGAAAGTATATTCTATAGCAAATGATAACTTACAGCACTGTTCTCACTCCATTACAAAGTTTTTCATCAGTTTTTCACATTTCGTATATCATAATAGTATATGAAAAACAAAGATGTTCATCATTTAAATGTCTTTACTGCTCTTCAACTTAAATAAAAAACACCTTGAATTTATTTGAGAATTTTCTACTATCTAAATGATATCTTGCAGCTGAAATGTAACTAGAAGGCATTTATTGGTAATTACCAGCTCTACCACAATCACATTCTTTACTAGTTGGGGAAATGCAAATCAGCACTAGAGTCTGTGACATTCAGTCAGTATGCTAGGAATTTGGCTTTTGAATTCGCTTACAAAATATGCTACCCTACCTGAACATGTGCTTAAACTTATATTTGTAATAAATTTGT
>VMDO01039662.1:0-12518 GCA_007922755.1 Pedetes capensis
CATTATTTCTTTTTTATTTTTTATTTTTATTTTTTGCAGTGCTGGGGGTTGAACCCAGGACCTTGCGCTTGCATGTTCTGCAAGTGCTGGACCACTGAGCTGCACCCCCAGCCCATCGTTTTTTTTTTTTTTTACTTTTTGAGACAGGGTTTTGCTAAATTACACAGACTGCCTCTGGTCTCCAACTTGTGATCCTCCTGCCTCTGCCTCCTGAGCAGCTGGATTTACAGGCATGCACCACCATGCCTAGTTCCCTTTTTACTTTTTATCTTGAATCAGGGTCTTGCTAAGTTCCACAGGCTGCCTCTGGCTTCAAACTTGGGATCTTCCTGCCTCTGCTTCCCAAGTTGCTGGGATTATAGGCATGTACCACTGCACCCAGGTTAGAAAGTAATTTTTAATGTCCATTTTCCCCACAGACAACTGGGGACACCAAGTGGTACCAGTCCTGCCAACAGATGCCCTTCCTTGCTGACCCAGGGTCCCACCGACAAAGTTCTCTCACATATAACTAAACCAGCGTGAATGTCAGAACCCAAGAGGACCCAGCAGCCTAGATCCTGCTAATAAGTAGCTTAGTTGCTTGCTGGCTTACCAGTAGCCGGTCTGTACAACATCGGGATCCAATTACTTGAGTGACTATTTTGCAGAAGTATTCCTTTTCTAATTACTTGAGAAAATATGAAGAACCATAACAAATCTGAAATGTTTGCCTCAACATTGTGTAATTTCCTCATCGGCGACTGATGAGTGGGTGGCTGAGCTGAGAGCTCTGGAGTCTGACAGCCTGGGTTCCCAGGGGACCTGGGGCGGTCATCTCCTGTCTCACATCCTCACATCACCAGCTATAAAAGGAAAATGAAATCCAGTACACGAGTTACTGAATGCCCAGCACACCGTCGGGGCTGCACGCACCGACTGCTGCTGAGGTTATTACATTAACTGGTCCTCACAGGAGTCAATGTCACAGTGCATTCCTGAGGTTAGGGATTATACTGAGTCAGTAAACTGGAGTCCCTGTTATTTTGGAAAAGTAGTCCTTACTTTATTTTAAGTAGGAATTAAACTGGATATGCGAGCATGATTCTGTAATCTCAACACTTGGGAGGCTGAGGCAAGAGGATTGAGACTTCGAGGCCAGCCTGGGCCAACATAGCGAGACCCCACGCAAATAAAACAGAACAAAGCAACGAAGGGGTTAATAAATTAGCTAGCACCTTAGACAAAGCAGGGAAAGTGAGGCATGGGGAAGACGACCACGTGGTAGGAGCAGATCCAGTTCCATCAGCAATTTCTTGAGCCCAGCCCAGAAGACTTGCCTCAGGTCCTGAGCAACATCCAGCAGTCTCTATTCATCTCCGCCTTTTGTTTTTTAACTGTCCAAGGGGCAAGGAAACAAGATTAAGCTCTTGCTGGCTTCTCCCTCCCTGTGCCGATTGCTATTTCTGGTTTCTGCTTGAAGGCAGAGTGAGAAGGAGCCAGGGGCCCTGGTGAGGCCGGGGCTGTGGTTTGGGCTGGATTCAAAGCAAATGTGCGGGCAGCCCAGGGCTGGCGGAAGCTGCACAGCGCCGCCTTTGAGCCATCAGAGCCCGCGGCCTGCGAGACTCCAGGTTGCAAAGCCGCAGGGAGGGGCTCCAGGCGCCCAGTGCTGGCCCTGCTGCTTCCTGGGCCTGGCTGTGCTGAAAGAGCAGCCGAGCAGGAAGAGATAAGAAACGCGATAGCCGCAGTGGACGGCCCTATCTCTCATTCACTCATTCAGTCCCCCTGGTTCACATGCTGATCCTTCATGCAGAATCTCCCGTGTACCTTGCATGTGCTCGGAGATGGGCCGGTGCCTGCCCTTATTTGAGAAGTCTGGACGAGGCCTTGCGTCCTCTGAAGTGGGCAGCGAGGCTTCAGCCTGCTCTGCCCAGTGTTCATACACATCAGGGCACCCCATGCTGCCCCACAAACACACACAATGAGGAGCTGGCAGTGAAGAGAGAAAGGATGAGTGTGTTGGAGCTGGGCTTGGGAGCCGGCTAGGCTGTCTCTTCCTGCCTCCCCAGCTGAAGTCCTGGGTCCCTGAATGTCCAGGTGAAATGCTGCGGACAGGGAGAGGCCTGGGTAGAGAAGGGGGCGTGCCAGGGAGAGCCAGCTCAGTCTGTGACCAGAGCTGTGGGCAGCCTCATCGGGGAGCAGGGCTACAGCCAGGTGGGGTGGATGCGAATGGCCTTGCAGAGAGCCTGAGCTCAGAGCCCAGAACATGCGGGTGTCGTAGGCTTTACTTGGTCTCCCCAGGGGCTATGGGCAACATGATCCCCTTGGATGTTATTTACAGTGCCAGTTCCTGAGCTGACTCCCAAACTGATCAGAACCTTCTGGAGGTGGGTCCTGGCAGTCTGGCTTTTAAACATGCATCCTTGGTCTTTGTTGTTGAGGTTGTTAGGTGTTGTCGAGTCCAGTCTGACCCACAGCAACCGTATGTACAACACAACAAACCACTTCCGGACGCTGTGCCAGGCCTGGCACTATTGTCAGTGCTTCTCTGCTATGCATAGGGTTTTCAATGGCGGATTGTTTCGGGAGTGGGCTGCCAGGTCCTTCTCCCTAGCCTGCAGCACCTGGTGTTCCCAGGCGGTCTACCATCCAAGGACTAACCAGGCTGCCCCTGCTTAGCTTCCGAGATCTGACGGGATCGGATGCCAGGATGCTATGGCTGCAGACGTTCTTGGTTTTGTGGGTGGTGAGATCAGAGGACCAGAGCTGGAGGGCCTGGGGAGTGTCTGGGGGATTCTCAGCGGAGGCCTGCCAGTCTGAGTTGTCACCCATGGACACATGGGAAGCCTGCCCTCCCTTGTCCCTGGAACTCAGGAGACTTGCTTTGTAGTGATAAGCAGCAGAGATGTATGGCACCTGTGGGAGGAGCCACTGTATCATCTCTCCTGCTGACACAGGAATCGTGGACACCCATGTTGGGATGAAACCCACGTCCACCTGGGTCCTCAGGTGCTGAAGGTCCTCAGGTATGGAAGGTCCTCAGGGGCTTCACTAGGCAGAACTCACCCCACCCTCCACTGATCCATGGTAGACTTCACATGTCAGCAGAAAATGGGTGTTTTGGGGTGCAGATGCCAAGGTGTGGGACAGCATCACCCTCCCATCTCGTGTGGGGAGCCGCGCATGCATCTGGATCACTTAGGTAACTTCCACAAGCTGGGCCTGAGAAGGGGCGCCCTGTGGGCAGGGGGAGCAGGCTGGGTGGGTTACGAGGATCCAGTTGACAGAGAGGCAGAGCCAAGGTGCAGGGGTGGAGACAGAGCACGTGCTCAAGGAACTGGAGGAGTTTGGTGATGGGGTGAGAGGTGTGAGGGAGGCCATGTCATGGAAAGGGCCCCACGGTGAGCTGGATGACTGGGTAGCAAGGGTGAGCAGGTGTGTAGACTGGGCGGAATGTGCTGGTCAGCTTTCTGTGACTGTAGTGAAACGCCTGATAACATCACATCATAGAGAGGAAAGATTCGTGATCCACGGTCTTGGGGGCTTCAGTCCCTAGATGACGGACCCCATTGCTTTTGGTTCTGTGGGAGGCCAAGCATCATGGCGGGAGTGGAAGACGGAAGGAGCTACTCGCTCGAGGTAGAGAGAGAAAGGGGCTGGGGTCCCGATGTCCCCTTCAGGTTCACACCCCTGTTGACCTAACTTCCTCCCCCTTCGCTCACCTTCTAAGGGATCCACCACCTCCCACGAGAACTATGCTGGGGACCAGACCTTTAACCTGTGGCCTTTGGGACATTTCAGAGCCACATTGTAGCATGTTGTTGTTGTTAGGTGCCATCAAGTCATGTCCGACTCATAATGACCCTTATAGGGTTTTCAATAGCTAAGTGTTTTGGGATTGCCTCTGGAGTGGGTTGCCACATCCTTCTCCCATTTTTGTGGTGCTGGGAATCGAACTCTGGACCTTAGAGACTGCAGAGAAGCGCTCTACCAACTGAGCTAAATCCCAACCCGCATTATAGCCTGAGCAGAGGCTAATTTTATGGAGAGAAGAAAAATTCCTCTGGGGCCTATTTCAGAATGCTCCTGAGGGCCACTGGGCAGAGATGTGTGCCAGGCTGCTGGCTGTGGCCGAGTTCCAGAAGGAAGAGGGGTCTGGGCTGGAGACACAGATTTTGGGGGGTGTTACACTGGACATGATTGTGTCCATCCCGGAGCCAACAAGGTCACGTGGCTTGAACCCTAGGAGAGCGACGCAAGACCACAGAGGCTGCAGAAATGAGGAGCCGGGGGCTGAGGGCAGAGAAGCACAGGGAGGAAAGGTGGGAGCAGGCGGCTGGTAGCCATGGCAGGTCAGGAGAGGGTCACGGCATGTCCCAGGCTGAGGCTGCGTAGCCCAGGAGGGAAGAGCCACTCGGCGACTTAGCTGGCTGAAGGGGCAGCTCATGTGCTCCCCAAGTCCAGGGTTATGGCCTTGGTGGTTGAGGTGGAGGCCACAGGTGGTACCGGCCTCCAAGAGCTGCTGGGCAGGTCACATCCAAGGACATGGAGATCTCTGAGATCTCAGATGAAGCTGGGTAGGAAAGGAGCCCTAGGCCAGGTCCTGCGGCCTGCGGTGACGACAAAGGAGCTTCCTGGCCCACCAGCTCCAAGGTAAAGGACAGAACCCTGTGGTCAGGGCTTTTCACAGGACCCAGTGCTTCACAATGGATCCAGTTTGGATTCCTTTTGGCAGTAGTTTTTGAGGCCAATTTAGTTGTTGTTTGTTGTTGTTATTAGGTGCTGTCGAGTCAAGTCCGACTCATAGCGACCCTCACAGGGTTTTCAATGGCTGACTGTTTTGGGATTGCCTTGGGAGTAGATTGCCACATCCTTTTCCCATTTTGCGGTGCTGGGAATTGAACTCAGGACCTCAGAGACTGCAGCGCAGCGCTCTACCAACTGAGCTAAATCCTATCCTGCCAATTTAGTAGGAGGCCATTAATCGTTGTTGTTGCTAGGCACCATCAAGTCGCATCTGACTCATAGTGACCCTATGGACAACAGAAGGATGCACTCCCCGACACTGTGCCATGCCTGGCACTATGTCAGTGCTTCTCTGCTATGCATAGGGTTTCCAACTGCAGATTGTTGTGAGAGTGGGCTGCCAGGTCCTTTTCCCAAGCGTGCAGCACGTGGTGTTCCCAGGTGGTCTCCCATCCAAGGACTAACCAGGCTGACCTTGCTTAGCTTCCCAGATCAGGTGGGATCGAATGCCAGAGCGCTATGGCTGCAGACAGGCTGTTGTTGTTGTTGTTGTTGTTGTTGTTGTTGTTAGGTGCTGTCGAGTCGGTCTCCAACTCATAGCGATTCTACTTACAACAGGCAAAACACTATTGTCAGTGCTTCTCTGCTGTTCATAGCATTTTCAATGGCAGATTGATTTTGGCAGTGAGTTGCCGGGTCTGTCTCCCAAGCCTACAATATCTGGCATTCCTAGGTGGTCTCCTATCCAAGTACTAACCAGGCCCGACCCTGCTTAGCTTCTGAAATCTGATGGGATCAGATGCCACAGGTCTATGGCTGCAGGCTTCTCGTCATTAAAGACTCCCAAAAAAGATTAAATTTTTTCAAGCTGATCTGAATTTCTCCTCTTCTTAGTTTGCCAGCCTACTCCAAACGAGAAGACACACAGTGACTGCAACACTGGGCTCAAACATAAAAAGATCAGGTACTTGGCACAGTGTTAGGTAGTGTTTCGTTCTGTTGTACGTAGGGTCGCTATGAGTGGGATCTGGTTTGGCAGCACCTAACAACAAGCATACACAGTTTTTATAAGTGGTCTCAACTTATTCATTTGCTTTGTACCAAATGCACTCAGCAAGGTACATGTAACAGAAAATTATGCCTCATCACAGGCAAAGGTGGTTGTTGACTCAATGGGGCTGTCCCAGACATATGAATCAGCCTTATATTTGGCTGCAAGAAACAGAAAACCAGAACACCAAGTCTCAAACACATAGTAATTTCATTGCCTTACAGCAAAAGCAGGCCAAAGGTTAGAGGCTACTGTCTGTGGTCCAGCAGATTAATGAAATTAGGGCTATCTCCAGCAGATCATTGGCTTGACTCTCAAGAATATTTTTTTCAGAAGTTGCACAAAAACGTTTCTTCCCAGGAATATAACCTTTAATGTCATACTGTGTAATACTGTCTTCCATCTCTACCCCTGGTCCTAGGCCGCCCATTGGGTCTACATTAAAAGCAAGCAGAAGGAGTAGGAATGTAGAAATATCCTGAGAACTCCATCTGCTTGTCCTTATTAGGAAATTAAAAGCTGCCACAGAGGCCCTTCCTCCCAGAAGACAGGCAGCTTCACTCATATCTGGTCTATCACCACTCCCATGGTTGACAGGCCTGGGAAAGTAAATGTATGAAGTTTTTTTTTGTTTTTTTCTTTTGTTTTGTTTTTTATTGAAAATTTTTAATGTACATCTTAATGTGATTCATTCTAACATGCTTTTCATTGTGATATTTCCATATATGCATTTTGTTGTACATTATTGATATAGGTTCCTCCTTACCCTCTTCCCCCACCCTGTCCCATCCCCCCATCAAAGACTTCTCTAGCATTTACTTATCTTTTTTTTTTGTGGTACTGGGGGTTGAACCCAGGGCCTCGTGCTTGCATGCTTTGCAAGTGCTGGACCACTGAGGTGCACCCCCAGCCCATTTTTTACTTTTTGAGACAGGGTCTTGCTAAATTATGCAGACTGCCTCTGGTCTCGACCTTGTGATCCTCCCACCTCTGCCTCTTGAGCCTCTGGGATTACAGGCATGCGCCACTGTGCCCGGCTTCATTTACTTGTCTTTTTATGATAATATTCTTCTATATATCTTTGGGTTCCAGTTCTGTTTAAGATAGAAACTTTTCCTGCAGTGAACTTTCTTTTTACCTTGTCAGAACTATTACACAAATACATGGATTTTCAGCCTTTGCTGGGAGCTACCCAGACAGACGGGGAGGGAAAGTCTTCCCTATCTTATCAACAGTGCTTCTGCAACTGAGCCCATCTTGGGTCTTATGGGTCTTCACTGTGCCACCCAACACTGGCATCCCGTGTGACTCAAGCACTGATAAAAGCAGCAATTAGGTTAGTGTGCAATCACTAGCTCCAAGGGAGATAAGTCACCAGGCTGCAGAATGTAACACAGGGGTGGATGCCACTTAGCACATGGCTCTGGGGTCCCCCCTGCCGGTACGGAGCTCCCTTACAGTCATCCTGAAGCTGCCATCAGACCTCAGGGGGACAGTATACGGATGGGCAGGTGAAGCACGTGCACAGATGTTTTGCTGCTGGTGTTAAAGTAGAGTGTGAAGAGATATCATAGTGAGGCCGCCACGGCCTCTGCCTACCATCGAGGAGAGAACTCACTCTGAGTTTACAGCATCCTCTTTGGGTCTGCATCCAATGGTGCTGTGAGCATAGAAATCAAGGGGAAAGATGAAAAAAGAAATCCAGATAGTTTATGTGTTAATGATTAATGAAAAACTAATTTATGTAAAAATTGATATTATTTATGAAAGGTGATTTTACATTTAAATCAAAATTGGTCCAT
Organism: Pedetes capensis; assembly: GCA_007922755.1. Taxonomy (NCBI): domain Eukaryota; kingdom Metazoa; phylum Chordata; class Mammalia; order Rodentia; family Pedetidae; genus Pedetes; species Pedetes capensis. Next base: position 7,579 of record VMDO01039662.1, read on the forward strand.
GATCATAGGAATGCAACATTTATTATCAGCAAAAGCGCCTCTGGGTGTATTCTTTCAGGCTCTGAATGTGATTCCTTTACTAATCCAAATTTCATCAGCCTTGCTAATCCACATGCAAGCCACCTGACTTGCTCTAGCAAAAGAGCAAGAGACTCTTATGTAATTTCGGAATGCTAATTTACTATCCAGTTCTCTCTCGATAGTTTCTATTTTCCGTTATCTTAGAGATTATGGAACTTCTGCTATTTCTTTTGAAAACAAAATGAATACATATACTATGGTTCTAAACTCTATCATTCTGAAATGCCATGCTTAAAAATATTTATTTTTCTGAAGTTACATGAAACAAAATATTTATTTTTCTGAAGTTACAGGAAAATCTTTCTTCCCAAGAATATAACCTTTAATGCCATACTACATAATACCATCTTCCATCCTTACCCTTGGTCCTAGGCTGTGGGGTGCACGCCTCCCAGTCTGGCCTGTTTGGATGGGCAACATAGCCACATACACAGATACTAAACACAATTCACTCGGGACCCTTGGGTGAGGAGCATGGACTCCTGCGGCCCTTGGGACGCTGGCGGAGATGGGAGAAAGGAAAAGCCTTGGGTGCTTTTGCCTTCCAGGGGCAAACACCCATGTTGGTGGTCTCAGTGGTCACGAGGAGACAGTTCTTGCTTCATCAATGATTAGATGGAGAGTGGGTTCTTTCCTTGTTGATGGTTGCAGCAGGAGAGCGTTCTTTCCTCACCGAAGGTCAGGGGAGAGAGAGCAGAGAGAGCTGCTTCCTCATTGATGGTCCAGGCGAAAAAGGGGTCTTTCCTTATTGGTGGTCGAAGGTCCAGGCGAAAAAAGGATCGAGCTGCCACAGTGCAGCTCCTTATATAGCTCGCCCACAAGTGGCCTTAGCCAATCAGCTTTGAGTCCAATTGTCCAATCAGGTTCAGGGGATTTGTGAAGGGTTTTGTACAAACGTCCAACCAAGTTACTTTCATTTTCCCTAGATTTCTAATTTACAAACCAGATCTTCAAAAGCTGTTTTCCCAGTTTTGGGTTTTTTGCCAATTTCTTCCCTAATGTAGTCCCTATACTAGGTCACCCATTGCCTTGGTACCTCTGAAAGGCCATCTGTCCTGCACAGATGTGACATCTGAGGTTGGATATTGGCTCACCTCTCACCACTTCCATTCCACTTTCCTCTCCCTACCATTCTGTATCACTCAACCTCCACCCGATCAGAGGTGATCTGTAGTCCAGTCCTCTTAACAACTGTTCCTGTCCCTGACAAGGGAATAGGAAGATGTCTTTCCTTAGGTTTAAACATTCCCCAGGCCTCATACATTTCTTGTTTGAATAGCAAAGCCACCTCCTGTGAAAAAACTCATCCCCATTAGCATTAACAGTTATTCAACCCTTTATTAAAATCTGAGCTCTTCTCCCCACTGAACTGTTGCTTTGTTCTGAAAGGATTCAAGGTGAGTCATCTGCTTTGCATCTGACATTAGTTTCTCCCTTGGTCCTGCACAACATATTCCCTTGAGAGATACACAATACATTAAAATAATAATAACAACCTAGTGACTCTCCTGGAGTGCCAGGTGGTTCTGATGTACAACCTGCTTCAGACAGAGCCCAGTGCCCTGAGCTTTTGTGAGGAAAAGATTTTGGTGAAGCTTTATTTTGCCTTTCCAATTGTTAGCAACGAATCAGAAGATGCATTTGGATGCTGCTTACAATGGACACCATGCTTTCAAATAGTTCAAGTCTTTGTTGCCTTTGCCAGAACATCAGTTTGCAAATGAAATTTGCATGCATCTTTCGTGGCAATGTTTTCATTAGATTCATTACAGATGTAAAACACGGTGAAAGTCATGTTCAGAATTGGGTGTAATTTATGTTTTAGCAAATGAGAAATATGCATGACTTGCAAAGGGCATGTTTAAATCTCTGGTTGATAGAGTCAAATAACTTGGCCTTCGTTTGAGGAATGATATGATCAGGCAGAAAACATGGCGCAAGGGGAAGCCAGTTCACACAGGGAGCATTTGTCTGGCTGGAAGTGTTCCCCTGTTCCCGAGTGGCCGTTCTCCTTGAGTGGCATCCTGGGAGTCATCCAAACTTCATCAGACTTGGGATGCTGATTTTCTCTTCAAAAAGGCAACCAAATTATGATATTTAAACTGAGTATTAATATGTTAATTTATCATGAGGAATAAGACTGTCAGTGAGACTAGACAGTTGTGTTAAACCACCTGTCATCTTTCTCCAAAGGTTACTTAGGAGTGTGGCGATAACACAGATGGAGTGTTGATACAAATGGTGAAGGCTGGGTTTCTTGACCTTGCTCCATGGTCACCCACCTAAGATGATCCTGTCAGATCTCGGAAGCTAAGCAGGATCAGGCCTGGTTAGTACTTGGATGAGAGACTGCCTGGGATCTTCAGAAACTGTAGGCTTGGGAGAAGGACCTGGCAACCCACTCCCAAAAACTAATCAGGGGTTGAAAACCCTATGAATAGCAGAGAAGCATTGACAGTACTGTTTTGCCGTTGTACATGGGGTCTCTATGAGTCAGATACCAACTGGACAGTACCTAACAACAACAAGATGCCTTTTTAGATAACTTTTTTTCCTATCCACACCTCCCATGGTTCTCACTGACAATACAAAGTTTAAGACGTCTCTCTATACTAGTGGGACAGAGGGCAGGCCAGGTGCTGAAACCAGCTAAGAAGGTGACAGGATGCCTTCTCTTCTAGACAGGGTTATTTTCCTCCGAGATTGGCTTTGCCATTGTTTCCATAATGAAAATCTGTACCAGTTATTGCCCCCCCCCGCTGCTATGCACAAGTCCTTTCTCTAGATGTTTTAGTTTACTCAACAGATCAGACCAAATCTGATGAATTCTCCTGAAGGAGAATCAAACATGTACCTGTGTACCTTTTAGATTAATTCTGATTGGAACCTTTCAACTCTTAATTCTTCACATATGTTTCCAGGTATCATTTACATGAATTGCTGAAGGGACAGAAGATATATGTCAAGGCATGGCTTTGATATTCAAAGACAATAGAAATCACTATGAGGCTTTCTCACTACATAAGAAAATCAGAAAAACAGAGTGAATTGATCCAGGGCCAATGATCACATTAATATAAATCTGAGAGAGCAGGGACTTTTGCCGGTTTTGTTAACTTAAAATTAGAGTCTTTGTACTTTGAACCATTCCCAGCCCCTTGTAGGCTCTCAAGAGTATTTTTTAATGAAAGCACATGTTTTCATTTAGGAAATGATTTAGCATATCTCAGAATCTGATGGAGTAAGTCATATGGATATGAAGAGTTTTATCCATTCACTGAAGGAATATTTCACATCATGACAGATCCTATATGAATTACTCGGTATCTACATAAAAGAATAAAAGAGATGCCCTCATGGAATGTAGGGCCACACAGGAAAGACAGCCAATAAGTGGATTGTTGTTGTTGTTAGGTGCCGTCAAGTCGGTATCCGACTCATAGTGACCCTCATAGGGTTGGCTCTACCAACTGAGCCAAATAAGTGGGTAGACAAATGCAAACCAGTTTCTTCAGACCAGTGACTGGAGTGCCAGCCTGGCACTCAGGGAGTGTCAGAGCACGTGGTACCAAAGCAGGAGCAAAAGGAGCAATCATGGAGGAGGTCAGGCAGAGCCGGAGAAGGCACCTGGGCGAAGGCCTGTGGAAATGGCCAGTTTGGAGGACCCCCAAGGCTCTGAGTGCAATCTGGGGACAGAACATGGATGGCATTTGAAGATGTAGATGGGGGCAGGGATGGGAAGCGTTCAGTGTAGGATCCGTCCCTGGTATGCCACAGTCTTCTGAGTCTAGGCCTCCGAGGAAAGGTCTGGGCTCCCAGCACAGCTTTGAGCATGGGTGCTGTTTCCGTGGAGGTATGGAAGCCAGGAGTGGGGGTAACACTGCAGGGAGAAACCGGGGTTTTTTTTGGGGGGAGGATGTAGTGGAGAGGAGACCTGGAGAGGCGGACATTTGAGTCAGAGCAGATGTCATTGGCAAGATGGGAGGAGCCAAGGAGCTGGTACCAGGGGACGAGAGAGGGGCAAAATCATCAGCAAAGACAAAGCCAGCTGCAGCTGAGGTTGCTGCGCAGAGTCAAGGCAGGAGAGCCAACAGGGGTCGTTGGGGTGGCCAGTTGGGAGGTAACTGGTGTCCTTGACAAGAGAACTGTTGGGGTCTTGGGGTTGCTTCACAGAACAGGAGGGTCAGGGGCCAAAGAGGCACCGAGAGCTTCAGTAGACGGTCTTGGAGGCTTAGCTGGCAAAGTGAGAAGCGGGAGACGGAAGCGTGTGTGTGTGTGTGTGTGTGTGTGTGTGTGTGTTGCGGGAGGTGCTGCCAGGCCAGGAGCAGGTCACGTGCTGTTGCGCCTGATTCAAAGAGGGAGGTGTGGCTGCACAGACGTAAGTAGGCAGGAATGAACTAGAAGCAGCAGCTGGGGGTCTTAGTTCCTGTGGACAATGCTCAGCCAAGGTGAGAGTCCAGGTCTGTGTGCTTTTTCTGATGCCTTGAGTGGACTTAAAAAGTGTTTTTCTTGCACGCTAGGAGATTTCATTCTCGAATTTGGTCTGAATAAATTTCACACGCCTAACTCGAAGTCACGCGGGTCCCCCAGTGCCTGCTCTCCTCCCAGGCATTTCCGATGCCGGGCACGATGCTTTCTCATCAGCGCCTTTCGCTGCGGTGATTGCTACAGAAATCCCCGAGGTGTGAAAACGATTCCTCGTAGCAAGCAGAGAATTTCAATTTTCCCGTTAGGAAGACAGCCCTTGGAGCCACCTGACCACAGGAGGCTCTGCATGGCCTGCTCCTGCTGGCTCCAAGGGACAAGATGACTTCTGAGTCCACTTTCTGCCCTTTAAGCTTTCAGAGAACTTTTTCTGC
>VMDO01039663.1:0-12518 GCA_007922755.1 Pedetes capensis
TATATACTTGTTTCTATCTATGCATGCACACACACATACATACACACATATATATGTAGTTAATAATGTTTAACAGTATCTTGTTACCCAGGAGGTAATTAATAAATATTTATTAACTATATTATTGACCAAATTTTTAAAAAACAGTTGACAAAACAAAATACACATATACATACATATATATGTGTGTTATTTGTGTATGTGTGTATATATACAAACACACACACGCATGTATACACATACTACTACTACAGTTTCAGAGGATGGATTATTTCATATATTACCTAGGGAATGGAAATTAGGCACAATCTATCTGCATGTTTAAGTGAGCATAATTTTAAATTGATAATTAAAATTAATAATACTATTTACAAGACAAGAATAAAAACTAGAAAAACATCAAAGAATGATCCAAACAGAAGGAAGAGATTCAATGTTTAAATAATACCCTATGGAAAACAATGTCGACTCTAAGATAAAATTGTATGAGGTTATAGATAATATATACACACAAACATATTTTGTTTTGTTTTGTTTTTGTTTTTGGCGATACTCGGCAATTGAACTCAGGGCCTCACACTTGCATGCTTTGCAAGTGCTGTACCACTGAGCTGTGCCCTCAGCCCTGTTTCTTTACTTTCTCAGACAGGGTCTCCCTAAATTAGGCAGACTGCTTCTGGTCTCAAACTTTCGATGCTCTTGCCTCTGCCTCTCAAGTCACTGAGAGAAATGTGCTAAGGCGCCAGGCTGTCACACATATATGTTAATGTCATGAAAAAATGAGACATATTTGTCAAATGAAAATGAAAATAAAAAGTGAAATGTTGTATTTGAAAGACTATTTACCTGAAGAATATAAAAGCAACATTATGTCAAAGTCTTATCTGTCTGTGGGATTATGATAATTTTTTCATACTATCTTTTGCTCAGGTATAATCATAAAATATCTTCAATAGACATAACAGTTTAAATAAACAAACAGATAATATTAGAACCATATCTTATTTATTAACCATCATTAAAATGTATAAAAATATCAAATAGAAAACATTAAGATACAAATAACGGATACGGCCACGTAGAACGCATTATGTTAATGATCTCCGAAGCTAAGCAGGGTCAGCCTGGTTTGTATTTGGATGGGAGACCGCCTTGGAACACCAGGTGCTATAGGCTTGGGAGATGGACCCGGCCACCCACTCCCAAAAATCAATCAGCCATTGAAAACCCTATGAACAGCAGAGAAGCACTGACAATAGTGTTTCTCCTATTGTATGTAGGGTCACTATGAATCAGATACCAACTTGAAGGCACCTAACAACAACAATTATTGTTAGGTACCATCGAGTCAGGTCCAACTCATAGTGACCCTATGTACAACAGAAGAAAACACTCCCAGGCACTATGCCACCCCTGACACTTTCTCAGTGCTTCTCTGCTATTCCTAGGGTTTTCAGTGGCTGATTGCTTCCAGAGTGGTCTGACAGGCCCTTCTCCCATTTTCCTGATACTAGAAATCGAACCCAGGGCCTTAAGTAGCGTAGAATAGAATTCTACTAATTCAGTTAAACCCCAGGCCTATGTGAATTCAGCAATAGTTAAATATTTTTACAAAAATCTGTCAAAGTAATCTTATATCATAAATGAATTGGAAAATTAAATGAAAAGATGTTTGATAAAGTATAGCAGCCATTTATAATAAAAATCCCAAAGGAAACAAACAAATAACAACAAAAAAAAATAGAAGGCCATTAAAACTGGCAGCAAATATGATTATAAATGTTAAACCTCTAAAAGCATTTCCAGCAATATCATAGTGGACAAAGATGCCCCTAGCTCCATTTCTAAAATCACTAATGTATTGGAGGATCTAGTGAATGTAATAAGAAGATGAAATAGTATCAGAAAAGTATAACTAATACCCTATTTTTAGTGATAATATTAAAGATTAGTGAAAAGCCATCAAGATTAATATTGACTTTTGTATCCTGGCTACATACAAGGTAAATACACTGAGAACACAACATTAGATCCTCTCTATTCCAGGAATAATTTCCTAGAAAAGCAGATGGAAATAAAAAATCTTTTATTTACAACTACAAAAACACCCCTAGAAACTGCTTATGAATAAGTTTTACAAAAATAATCCAGAAGAAATGATGAAAACTCTGACATCTTAGTGAACGAGATACATAAGCTTTTTAAAATGAGAGTGATAAATGTACTCTTGACCAGAAAGCTTATTTCTACAATTTTTTGGGCAAATTCAATATTAACTTAACTAATATGAATTAATTTAGTACTGAATTATGGAGACAATCACTTGTGAAAATTCTGTTGTTGCTGATGCTTTTGATTATTGAATGAGGTTCTAGGGATTCCTTGAAGTTTATAAGAAAGAATAAATGTAGAAAAAGACCAGACAATTTTTACTAAAGAAAAATAAATAAAGAAGGTACACACTTCACTTGATATTGTTGTTTTTAGGTGCTGTCGAGTTGGTATCCGACTCATAGAGACCCTCATAGGGTTTTCAATGGCTGACTGTTTCGGGATTGCCTTGGGGGTGGATTGCCAGGTCCTTCTCCCATTTTAGCGGTGCTGGGAATTGAACTCAGGACCTCAGAGACTGCAGCACAGTGCTCTACCAACTGAGCTAAATCCCAGCCCATTCACTTGATATTAGAAAACCCAAAGCCAGGCACTCTGGTGTATACTCATAATCCCAGGGACCACAGACTGAGAAAGGAGGATGGGAAATTTCAGGCCAAAGGCATAAGTTAGTAAAACCTTTTCTCTCAAATTAAAAAATAAATGAATTTGGGGCTGAGAGTGCAACTTAATGATAGATAGAGCCCTTGCCTAGCATGCATGAGGCAAAGTCCTGGTTTCAACACCCCAAGTAATGCCAAAAAATATATAAATAAATAAATAATCATACTGCAAACAAGACCTACATGGAGATTTTTTAAAAAATAACATATTAATTGACTAGAATAAGAAGACTATAAAAATAAAACATCAGTGCACATTAGAATTGCTATGAAAGTGGTGTTCTTCCAATTCCTATGTTCAAAATGGATTATAAATTACTTAATGTGTCAACACTAGCTACCTAGAATACAAAAAATTCCCTCTATTTTATACTGTATACAATTATAAAATCTAATTTGTTGTTGTTGTTGTTAGGTGCCGTCAAGTCAGTATCTGACTCATAGCGACCCTCATAGGGCTTTCATTGGCTTACTGTTTCAGGATTGCCTTGGGAGTGGGTTGCCAGGCCTTTCTCCCATTTTTGCAGTGCTGGGAGTTGAACTCGGGACCTCAGAGACTGCAGCACAGTGCTCTACCAACTGAGCTAAATCCCAGCCATAAAATCTAATTGTTGTTAGGTGCTGTCGAGTCAGTATCTGATTCATAGCGACCCTCTGTACAACAGGGGATACACTATTGTCAGTGCTTCTCTGCTGTTCATAGGGTTTTCAATGGCAGATGGATTTTTGGGAGGGGGTTGCCAGGTCCTTCTCCCAAGCCTACAGCTTCTGGTTTTCCCTGGCGGTCTCCCATCCAGGTACTAACCAGGCCTGACCCTGCTTAGCTTCCAAGATCTGACGGGATCGGATGCCACAGGGCTATGACTGCAGGCCAAAATCTAATTAGTCTCTAATAATACACACAGAATTTTTAACAATAGTAAATTTAACTTCAGAAACTGATGATGATTGAAATTAGAAGAATTTCAGAAAAAACAATAAACTTAAAATAAATACTTATTTGCCTTCTAAAGTATCATCAGACTATCTCTAAAGCCGGGCGCTGTGGTGCATGCCTGTAATCCCAGGGGCTTGGAAGGCAGAGGCAGGAGGATCACAAGTTCCAGACCAGAGGCAGTCTGCATAACTTAGCGAGACCCTGTCTCAAAAAATAAAAAAATGGGCTGAAGGTTCAGCTCAGTGGTCCAGCACTTGCAGAGCATGCAGGTGTGAGGCCATGGGTTCAATCCCCAGTACAGCAAAAAAAAAAAAAAAAAAAAAAAAAGAATATCTCTGAAATAATAAAATAAAATAATATGCATAGTTCACTATTTGTTTTTCAGTAATTGGAGGTTGAACCCAGGGCTTTGCACATACTTTGCAAGTGCTCTACCATTAGGCTGCACCCCCATCTCATTTAAAATTTTTTTTTATTTTGAAGCAGAACCTCTAAATTGCATAGGCTGCCTCTGGTCTTGAATGTTCAATCTTCCTACTTTGACCTCCTGAATTGCTACGATTATAGGTGTGTACCTTGGCATCTGGGTTGAACAAACTTAAATAGCTAAAAATCATATGAAAAATTATTTAGACTCATCAATGCTCAGGAATGAGGTGTGTCTAAAAGTATTTACTGTAGTGAAACATCACTTTAATCCTATCACTGAAAAATTAAAAACAAAAGCAGGCACAATCTTTACTGGCAAAAATATGAATTGTTATAGTCCATTGTGAAATTAAGTGGAAAACATCCATAAAATTCAGAAATGCATGTCTTCTTTCACAAGATATCATATTCTCAACTCAAGTATTTTATTTCATATAAATAACAATTGTACTTGAAGAAGTAACTGCAACAGTGTTTATTGCTGCATTTACTAAAATATAATGTAAAATAAATTGTGAAATGCATGAAATAATTTGAATTCCCTTTAGTAGTATGATGGCTAATAATCACATGGAAAATAGAAACAATAGAAGATTAAGGAATAAGCAGAAATAAACTAAATGATTTGGAAACATTTCCATGAGCTATTTTTAATGATAAAAGCACAAAATAATATACTCCTGTGAAAGAACGATAAACCCATATGTATACTTATGTGAGAGAATTTATTCATACACAAGTATTTGTAAATGATGGTACTAACATGGAGGAAAATATTATGTAGTAGTTAAGTCAGCTTACTGCATGGTTAATATGTTCAAGGAGGAGGGAGGAACCAACAAAGTGAACAGCAGAGGAATAATGCTATCACGTGGCACCTTAGACAGGGGAATATTTCTAAAACTGTATGTCTGAAATTGTATGTGTGTATTTTGTCTGTACAAATATTTTTAAGCACAAATAATAATTTCTAGGAAATACATTTAGAAATGTCTGTTGATATTTCTGGTCTGCATATTTAAGTTTCCTCCTTACTTCAGTTTGTACAACTGTATTAATGATATTTATGTTTGAAATATCTGGCACTTTAAATTATAATGAGAAATGGAAGATAAAGGTACATAGTATACCATAATCCTCAATCACCTGAATGTCAATGGAAAATTAAGAAAGAATCTATTATTGCAAGTCAACTTTTCTTTTCTTCCATTTAACATTCATAAAGTTTTTCTCTCTCCTCTTGATACTGAGCCTGATATTCCATTTTATGGAATAATAGTTTAAAGCTATTTGCTTAGTTTTCTTATCAATGATGGAATAATAATTAGATTTTAGGAGAGTAATCATATTACTAATTTGATGTACAACCTACCAGATGGCCAGAGAAAAAATTGTTAGTTTCCTACATTTGATTGCAATGAAGAATAAATGCAGGCTCTCCCTCAGTGGCTTAATGTACTGAAGACAGATTACTCTGGCAATTATTAAGTGATATGCATCACCCTTGGATCGTTTTGTGAACTCCAGGAATTGCAATTAATGTTATGTATGGCCCATCTCATTTAAAATACACACTATTACTGGGGACTGCTTGGACTGAGTTGCAATCAGTTCTCACAATTCCAGATGTTTACACTGAAGGAAAGACCAAGTTTGTCCTTCCGGAGCTATGTTTAGTGTGAGCTATTGGTTTAAATGTGACAATATTGAGATTCCTTGAGGAATTTAATTTTCCAAACCATGACAAGATGTTTTTACAACTTGTCTTGAAAATTCTTGGTTGAGAAGAATAAAAATAAACAACTGATTTTTGTTGTTTCTGAGTACGAGCTATTATAAATGTCATTTTGTTGAAAATTGACTGATAGAAAAACAACAACAAAAAAAAGAACTTTAAGACTAGTAGCCAAATTGCAAAGTTTTTAGCAAGGAGCCTAATTGGTAGTATTACACAAAATAAGTTGATGTGATTAACTTTATTCATTTGTCTTCTGAGTAATTTTAAATAATCAAAAGTTACAGCTAATTTTATTCCCTGAGTCTGAACTGTACAATTTTTAAATTATGTAAGATAAAATGCTGACACTTTTCTAAGCAGCAAAAGTTTAATTACAAATGGAATTCAAGCATTTTTCTTTAAAATGCTTTTATTTATATTGTGATATATTGAGAATTCTCATTGAGAATTGTGATATATTTATTTATATTGTGATAAAGGTTGCACGTAGTAAGATTAGAAAATAAGAAATGCAACTAAAGATGAAAATATAATCACTGTAATTTTATCTCATTCAGGTAACAGATGTTACATCTGACATTTTTTCAAGATTTTCTTCTATTTTGCAGAAATGAAATATAAATGTGAATATTTTTATTGCTCATTTATATTTTATATGTTTTTCAGTATCTATAAAATCTACAGTGCCATTCATGAAGGCTAAATGGTTGTATGTGTGTGTGTGTGTGTGTGTGTGTGTGTGCATGCACATGTGTGTAAATCATAATATGAAAAGCCCATAATCTGTTATTAGGCATTCAGTTTCAACTCTTTCCTTATTTTGCATTAAACTTTAATAAATCTCCTACAAGTATATATTTTGAATGATTTGTGGATAGATAGTGATGTGCTGAAATGATACATTTTCATCCAGTTATTTAGAACTCTATTATTTCTTTTTTGTATTTTGATTTCTTTGGGGAAGAATTTTCTAAACTAAATTGTTATCTACATATCTTAATATAATTTATCAAAGCTTTTTATATCTTGCTAGCTTGAGACATGATAGACGGTGATGTTGGTATATGAGTCAGCTTTGCATTACTATGATGAAATGCCTGAGACAACTAGTTTAATAAAGAGAAATGTGCAATTTAGTAATTTGGGATGTTCAGGTCCATAACAGGGCCTTTGGTGAGGGTGCTAGTTGGCAATGATGGGAGAATGTTTGGGAATAAATTGTCCCATCGCAAGCCAGAAGCAGGAAGAGAGAGGAATGTCAGAGTCTCACAATCATATTTGAAGCCATGTCTGCAATTACCTAAGGACTTCCAGGTAGGTTCCACCTCCAACAGATCAACAGCACCTCACAAAACTGCCATCCAAGGGATAAAGCTTTGGCAAATGAAGTTCTGAGAGGCAGCCAAATTACTTCCAACCCTTAACAACTTGGAAATTGTTGCCCAAAGGATGAACAATTACAGTTCTATAAGAGAAGTACATTCAAGAAGTCTAGTGTACCGCATGGTGACTATAATTATGATGTACTGTCTTCTTAAAAAACTTTTAAAACTGGATGTTATGCATTGTCATCATAAAATGGTAACTATCTGACTTAATGCATATGTTCGTCAGCAAGATCAAACCATTCCACAGTCTATACAGATCAAAACATCATGTTGTACATGATAAATACATATGATTTTAACTGTTAATGAAAAATAATAATTTAGGTTGTAGTTGTTAGGTGCTGTCGAGTTGGTATCTGACTCATAGCGACCCTATGTAAAACAGGCGGAACACTATTATCAGTGCTTCTCTGCTGTTCGTAGGGTTTTCAATGGCTGATTGTTTCTTGTGAGTGGGTTGCCCCGGGGTCCTTCTCCCAAGCTTACAGCACCTGGTGTTCCCAGGCGGTCTCCCATCCAAGTACTAACCAGGCCTGACCCTGCTCAGCTACTGAGATCTGATGGGATCAGATGCCACAGGGCTGTGGCTGCAGACAATAATTTAGGTAGGTGATATATAAAGGAAAAAAATGGAACAAGAGAGAGAGAAAGAGAGAGAGGAGAGAAAGAAGGAAAGAGAGAGAGGGAGGCATGGGTACAGGTGAAAAATAATGATGTTGAAAAGTTCTGGTCTAAAGGAGATACACATCCAGAGAAGTGCTTTGTAAAATTTAGCACATGTAACAGTTATGTTTAGATTTTTTTAAGAACAAAGTTCTTGGACACACCTCCTGGAATTTTTATTTTTTTGCTGTAGTGTGGGGCAGTAGAATTTGCATTTCTAATTAACTCCCGTGTAATCCCACTGCTGCTGGGTTTCAGTAGCATGTTCCAAACTTGTCTGTCACTAATAAAATATATAATTGAACAAGTTTCCCACAAGCAAACCTTGAAACTTATCATTGTGGTTGAGTAATTTATTAAAGAAAGTGCTTGCAAGCCACACCAGTAAGAGTTGGGGGTGCAGTCCAGCAAAAACGAAAAGGAGAAACATTAGAGTGATTTCAGATAGAGTCCCAGCTTTGACCAGGTAACAGCATGGATTCCCAGGATATAAATTACACTAAGCTCCTTTCAGTTCTAAGCAAGGCAGATGGTCTTCAAACTTCCACAGTAGGCAGTCATTGATCAAGAGCCTCCTGTGGGTGGGGCAGAATATACATCTGGGTTTTCTTTCTACCTCTCCTCACTGATGGGCAAAGTGACAAGTGTTTAGAACAGATTTACAGATTCACAGCAAGCTGGTGGTGTACAAACAATCCCCACTTCTCAGTGCCCTGCATCAGATAGGGGATCCTAATATTTTTGTTTCTATTGGCTTGTGCTGGTTTTAAATATGCATGAAGATAAAAATAAAAGAGGATAAAAACAATTTTTAAAAATACATAATGTCTCATTACTCTCTAAATCTCCTATTTAATGGGAATGTACTGTTAAATAGAAGCAAGAATATGGTCATCTTATGCATGGATTTTAGTCTGCAGCCGTACTCTGGTCGCATCTGATCCCATCAGATCTCGGAAGCTAAGCAGGGTTAGGCCTGGTTAGGGTATGGTTAGTATTTGGATGGGAGACTGCCAGGGAATATCCAGTGCTGCAGGCTTGGGAGAAGGACTCCGCAACACACTGCCAAAAGACAATCAGCCATTGAAAACCCTATGTATAGCAGAGAAGCAGTAACAATACTGTTTCACCTGCTGTATGTGGAGTGGCTATGAGTTGGACACCGACTCAACAGCACCTTACAACCAACAACAGTGCATGGATTTTGTATTACAAACATTTTCTTGCTTCTAAAGTTTACTATGCTGCAGTCTAAGGAATAAAATAAAGTTGCAGTTTACTGTACCACATGTGGTTGTAGGTAAATAGTGTTAGCATCATTAGAGGTGTCTCCATCTGATTGAAGTTCTTATCAAAATATCAACAATTGGGATGGTGTTTTTGAAATTTAGGATGAATAATATAACATCAGTCCTTTTCTTCCTTCATAACTTACATCAGACAGTAAGGATTAAATGCTGAATACTTTGTTTTTTGCATATAGGAGACCTCAGAGGATTTCTGATGGTTTCTTCCCACTCAGAGTAAAGTAATCCTCATCACTCGCGGGATCAAATTGCTAATAATGCTGTCACTGGGGAATAATACAATGTTTAGGAAAAGAACAAAGAGCATATATATTCTATTTGTTCTTCTCAGTAACAAAGAACTCAACCAAGATAGATAAACTTAACAAAAAATGTAACACAGTCAGCCGGGTGCAGTGGTGCACGCCTATAATTCCAGCAGCTCGGGAGGCGGAGGCAGGAGGATTGCAAGTTCAAGACCAGAGGCAGTCTGCATAATTTACCAAAACCCTATCTCAAAAAAAAAAGTAAAAAAATAGCTGAAGGTGCAGCTCAGTGGTCCAGCACTTGCAAAGCATGCAGGTGCTAGGCCCTGGGTTCAACCCCCAGTAATGCAAAATAGAAAGAAAGAAAGAAAGAAAGAAAGAAAGAAAGAAAGAAAGAAAGAAAGACAGACAGACAGACAGACAGACAACCCTGTGAAATGGAAAGGGAGAATGAAGGAGCCAAAATCAATGACGCCTACTGAGGGAAGGGTAATTTGTTTGATTGGTTTTGTGCAGTACAGTGAAATTAGTGCAGCTGTCCTTATGTTAGAAATTTATGTTGGGAATAAATCAAAGGCAAGCCTAGAATGCCAGGATATAGCACTGAGGTTTAAAAAATTAGATCACAGATTAATTGAAACATTAAAGATTTTAGACACGGCAGTAACATGATCATAGCAACATTTTGTAAGTTTTGTTTTGTTTTTGTTTTTTGAGACAGGGTCTCAATATGTAACCCACCCTGGGCTGGAACTCATGATCCTCTTGCCTCAGCCTATTGAGTGCTGAAATTAGTCATAACAACATCCTAGGAATATTTATTAGATACTATTTTTCATAGATTATTTGAAAAATATTCTAAAGGAAATTATACCATTTGGAGTGTTCAGAAATATTTTAAACATGTGATTGCAAGTCGCTACTAGTGTGATTGTTTGACAGTGACATTTTGCCAGAAGGCATGGATAGCTCAAAGGAAAGTAATAGCAGAAAACCTGGGAAGGTGGAAGAACCTGACAGAGGGAGAGGTCACTTTGACCTTCTGAACCTCAGATGGGACTAATGGCGTTTCTATAACCACTGCAGTATGACAATTCACATGAAAAGGAAAAGGATCTTCAAGCTGGTTCAAAGTTAAGATAAAGATCAATTTGCCTAGTAAAAAGATTCAGTAAGATATTTTGTCCATATATTTGTTGCGCCAATGCTATCATTTCAGTACAGAGTCACATTGTATGTAAGCACCACAGGGCTAGTGAAAGACAAACCTAAGTACAAATATCCCCTTGAAATAATTAGGAAACCAAAGGCCTGAAATCTAGTCCAAATACCAGGCCTTGTTAGATTGTGAGATTTCAGTTTTATTTTTTAACCTTTTGGTTTGTCAGTTTTCCTATCTGCAAAATGAGCGTGTGTACTATATTGTTGTTGTTAGGTGCCCTTGAGTCAGGTCTGAATCACAGTGACCTTATATGTATTTATAATTACTGTGAAGATCAAATTAATGCATTTGAATGTTTTGAAATGGTACAATATGTCATTTGTGTGTAATAATTACGAAATACTGATACTTGTAATTCACTATACCTTATTCCGTCAGTTTGAAGAAGTTTACAGTAACATTTTAAGTTTTCAGTGACTGAAAATATTTAGATGCTCTACTTTATATTCTCTTGTGTTTCATGGTTATGAACTAGAATCACATTAAATTATGTCTTGCCTGAAATATTTTATTATGTGTAGGCATGACATTCACATTTATTTTCTCTAGCTTCAAAACATTTAAATTAATTTTACTTTTGGTTTGGTTAATAGAAGTGAAGTCTAATTTCAAAAGTCTTTGAAGAAGAAAAGCAAACAATGAAAACTGAAATAGGAATAACATTTTACATAAAGTATCATTACAGCATTGCAAAGTGAGTAAACATGGTCCTGACCTTTTCATATTTTCCAAAACACACTATGAATTAGTACAACTAGAATATTCTATAGAAATGGAAGATCATGGTCACCAATTCATTTCTTCTTTGATATTTTAATTAATGTGTAGGAAAAATCCTTCCCCAACATTCCTGGTCCTCCTGAATACTAATCAAATGGAGAACATCTAGTTAGGCTAAATGTCTGCTTCAAATCTTCCCAAGAGTTTTGTATAGAAATACAAAGTTGGTTCATTTGCCAAAGAAGACTCAGTTGTTCATTATATGTTTGAAGCTATATTAGATGTTAAAATAGGCATTTAAAAGACAGGGTGTTATCAGGGCAAGCTAGGAAGTTAACTGAATATTACATAAGTTTAAGATAAAGAAGAATGCATAAGAAGATATGCATTTTACTTTATTAAACGACTCTATATATTTGAAAAAACATGTAATTAATTTGTGTATCACTAGAAAATACACCTCCTATACACAATATTTCAATAGTAGTAAATGCTCATTACAGGGGTTTAGGAAACTCAGATAAGGGTAAAAAAAATCAGTCTTCACTCAGAGGGACGGCTATTATTTTAAAATACAGATGGAGCAAAAAATGTATACACATCTTGGGACAAAAACTTTCCATGTTGTTGTTTTAAGAATGTGACATGTGCTTGTTCTGATGTGATAGTAGAAATATAATCCAGAGCATCATATTACATGTTGTTATTGTAATTCATTTCAACTTCGTAAAGTAATGCATAGATAATGTTGTATAAAATGTGTACACAGTTTTGGCACCCAGGATTTACCTGCACAGCAATTTTTCTGTTTGCTAATAATGATTTTGAATATACATAATACTTAAGACAAATATAGGTTTTACTATATATGTTTGTTTAGACTCAGACTTCCCACACTTAACATATAACATATATTTAATATTTTTTAACCTTTTCATTGAAATATGACATTTTCTGTCAAGAAAAATGTTGCATTCTGTTGATGTCATTTTTATAGTATTTGTGTGCATACACAATTTTCCCAAATCCTTAAATACTTTTCAATGAGATAATTGCTAGCTAAAAATGTACATTAACAAATTTCATTTCTGATAT
>VMDO01039664.1:0-12517 GCA_007922755.1 Pedetes capensis
GAGAGAGAGAGAGAGAGAGAGAGAGAGAGAGAGAGAGAGAGAGAGAGAGGAAGGAAGGAAGGAAGGAAGGAAGGAAGGGAAAAAGAAAAGTTATTGTCTAGCAAAGGAGACCCGTGGTCATGGCAGACAGTGAAACAACCAAAGCCCATAGTTTTCACCTGAACACTGGTAGTATTGTTGCAGTTTTTTTTCCCATGTAATCAGTTGGTAGAGCACTGCTCTGTACTCTCTAAGGACCCATATTGTATCCCCAGCACCACAAAAACAGAAGGGCATGGCAATCCAATCTCAAAGCAATCTTGAAACAATCAGCCAGTGAAAACCCTATGAGGGTCACTATGAGTCGGGCCCAAGTCCATGGCATCTAACATCAATGCTCTGTGTTAGTGAATTCTACCTGTGGTTCCTGGGGTGAGATCCAGGTGGTTAGGAGTACAAAGGGACTTGCTCTTAACTCCCTCACAAGTGAAATGATTATAGTACATTTTGTGTAAATGTAAGATATAGGATTCCAAGCACTGATTATTTAAAATGTATTCCTCTCCAAAATTTTTCTAATACAAACATTCTCTTTAAAATTAAACTAGGCATTAAAGAAATATTATTCATGTAAAGGTATTCTTCATCTCATAGTATAGCTGCAAGTGTTCTGATTGTATCAAAACAAGACCTGAACACAATATTTAAGAAAAACTTCCTTAGGTGATAATATTTATCTTGCTTTTTTCCAACTCTTCATTCTCAGAGAAAAGTGATACTACCAAATTATTCATAACTTATTTTATTGTCTCAGAATTAAGAATTTTGTTACCTTGTGCCTTTTACTACTCAAATAAAGACTACCCTCTTATATGAGGTTTATTAAAATTATATTGCTAAATATCAGCAGTATGTCAATGAAAGCAATGTATTTTAAATCTCTCCTTTCTCCCTTTTGTACATTTGATAATTTTTTGTCTCATGTATGCTGCATGAAAGGAGAGTTGTTCTTAGATTGTGTTGAAAGTTAGCACTTTAATGAATTTGAAGATTAACTTCAAATAACTTGGTAATATGCCTTAATAGACAAGAAATAGCCCAGAGCAAGAGTAAATATTTTGGACATTGATGTAACTGGTTCTCATTATTTAAAAGGGAGGGGAGAATTTGACAGGGAAAGGAGTGAGGAGAGAGAGAACAACTCAGATGGTGGAATTTGTATGACAGATCTAAAGTCGTAATTCTTTTGCTTTAAATCAGTGATTCTCAAAGGATGGTTGCTGAATCATCAGCATCTACATTTCCTAGGAACTTACCAAAAGTGAAATTTCTATACTATCCCAAACCTACTGAACCAGAAATCTTGGGGGTGGTACCCAGAAATCTATGTGTTTACAAGCCCTACATGTGATTATGATGCACCTTAAGATTTGAGAACCACTGCTCTAAATGATGTCATCTGGCATCACTTTATTAGCCCATGTGAAATAAAGTCTTTTACTGCACAGGTATCTACAACAGGGGCCACCATCATCACTACTGACAACCTGGTTGGAGGTCTGAAGGAAGAGGCTGAGTGTCCACGTTGCATCTCGTCAATGTCATCTCATTCAAAGAGATAATGGTTTACAAAATAATTGCCACTGTGTTATAAGTGCAGTATAAAAGAAGACTGACTGATTTTAAAACACATATGTGCTTTATAGTGACACGGATAACTTAAGTTTTTAACTAAAACTTTCAAATCCCCAATTTTATTTGTTAAAGCTTTAGTTTTATGGAGCCAGATGGTTTCTAAGGATGATAATTGTCTGAAAGGAAAATGCTAAAATAAAACCAGTACTTAAAAGAAACTCTGGGAATAGAATAATGGACCATGTATATATCCCTCAGCATGTGGACTCAGGAATCCTTCTAAAAGGTCTGGATTTGTACAATTACCTTCATAAGACAAGTGCTAAAGAAACAGATGTTCCTCAACCATCCCAATGCTATGACAAAAAAGTATCAACTACTTGCTTCATTATGTGCTAATGACACAAATGAGAAGGACTTCCTAAGAAAAGTTTGTGTTGGAACTGATTTATGCTGTACAGTCAAAGTGTATCTATTTTTCTGCTGTATTTCAAAGACTTAATATAAGTTGTGAGTGTCTCTGAAATTTTACAATCAATAAGGATGACAGAATTTCACCTAATATATACTATATTTGAACTTCATTATTTCTAAATTTCTGCAAAACCATGAAAACATTGATGTTTGACTTCATTCACTCTTGGCAAAAGATTACTCCCAGTTTGTGGGAAAATTTTCTAAATTTCCCAGAACATAGAGTTTCTTGGATATAAAACACTTGCTACAAATTATTGATTAGTTAATTATGAAAGTATTAGGCACACTGATATTGAGTTTCATGCCCAGTGTACATTGTTTTAATAAAGATAAGGTAAATATGCTTATAAAATGTAGTATGAATAGGTTTAAATCTGACATATCAGAATTAAAAAACCCAGAGCTATTTATCGATCCAAATTGCAAGGAGGGCTATTATTACTTTGACATTAGTGTAATAGTATCATATTTTGCACTTTATGTGAACCATAATAGTAATCAACTGCATTTAAAAAAAAATTGGTAGTCATTACAATTTAGAAAGCTTTTCAATTGATGTTAGTTTTACAACAAATGATTTTTCTACTTCCTACCAGTCCCAAGTCAAACAAAAAGTAAATTCTACTAGGTTATATTCAACTGGTTCTCAAATTGCATGAAAAAAAAATAATAGATTATTTAGAGCTAATATTCAAACAGGGAAAATATTAACTGAAGTCTATTCTATTACCATATGTACTACAGAAAATGAGGTACAAGGGCATGAAAACCACCATTATCTCTCAAAGTTCGAAGGGAATTGTTTTCTACCTAATTATTGCAAGTGAAAAGGGGGCAAAAGACTCCCTCTACTTGCCACGTATTTGTATCCATTTTTCTTTATAAGTTTTTGGGTTAGAAGGTCTTTTAAGTTTTTCATGAAATGCATTTCTATAACTGTTATAGCCCATGTGTGTAACATGATATCAATTGTTCAACAATTACACCTTTAAAGTTCTTTATGCCTGATTTTACTGTGTCTTCATGAAGGAATTTCTTGTCAAATCCAATGTGATTACACATCTATGGCTGTGAAGGACGTTCAGTATGTAGTTTTTAAGTAAAAACCATTTTGAGAATTCTGTGATCACATTCACACTGCCGTTTCTATTGTGTGGAAAGTTTATTGCTGTTGATCAGATAAGTTGGATATTTGCTCATAATTAGTGTCAAATCTTTGCATATAAAGATTGAATTAAGCCCTCTGGTACAGTACTTAATGACCAAAATATTTTTCCCATTAAGTTTATGTAACCAGGGCTAATCATGATATAAAAGATTTTTAATATTGTTTCTAAGAGCAGGTACTATAATAAAAGTTATTAGAAATAGTTCATAAAAGTTATGTAAAGCCATATACAATATAGCCTTAAATTTTGGAACTTTTTTCTGAGTTAGGGGTTTAAACTTCTTTGACTTAGAGAAAATGATGATCTCATGTTTTTCAATTTATTGTTTATTAACTTTAAAAACACCATTATATATGTGACTTTAAGCTCAATGATGAATTTTAAAGTACATCTATATTATACTTTTACCTAATAATTATGGTAATCTTCAGAATCAAGTGCCAAGGATTTAAATTTAAAAAATTCATTCTTATTCAAGATTTTTAAAATTAAAGATAATCAGGCAAAATAAATACTTGACCATTAGGGAAATATGATTGGCTTATAGGGTGATTTTGCAGAAGGAAGTGAAATTTTTTATAGTGAATCTCAAGAAAGCCAAGTTCTTTTAGTGGTCAGAATGCTTTGCTCAGACTACTATGACAGACTATATAGTTGGCCACTCTTCCTCTTCAAGCCAGCTCTGAAGAAAGGTCACAGCATTTCCACTTTTATCCAGGACAACCACCAGGCATGAGAAGGAGAATAACAAGGATAGTTTCTTGAAACACTTCTCCACCCTCAGCACTGGCAGACCTCTGTCAATGGTGGCCTTGCCCTGTAGTGCTCTGAGACCTTCCTTTGACTCAACATTATCCAATTGCTCCAAGCTGACCTTATCTGCTGAAGCAAACAAGGGGAAAGTAGCAAATTTGAGAACAAATGAATCAAAGCTCGAGGAAAAAAATTCATTTTACATCCAAAAAAGTATTAACAATTTTACATTTTTACAAAGCCATTTAGTTCCTTGCCAGAATAGCTATGTTTAAAATCAGTGTCTTTTCTGGATATATTAGCTCCCTCTTCAAGTCCCAACTAAGATTGCCACTTCAATCTGGGAAGTATCCCAGTTTTGAGATCCCAGCCATTGTACACTGCTGAGTATGTATGTATGAGGAGGTACTACTTTTAGCTCCTCCAGAACCAAAACATCCACTTCAGTACTTTTTGTAGGTCCAGACCTTATGCAGTAGCTGAAAGACAATATTCAATTATTAAAGTTTTGTTTATTATATAATAAATTTCTAATTCCAAAATGTTGAAGTTGATATGTTAAAGACCGAGGAAGAATAGCATGAACAAATGTTTGTGAGACTGGGCAATCCCTAATAGTGCAGAACAATGTGATACCTTATACATTGCCAATGTCATGATGAGGACATCTTCAGGAAAGAAGGGGTATTCCCTTTCACCTGGGCACAGATTGAAAGACTACATGGCTACCCCATCTATAAAGCTGTGTCTAAGCCTTGAAGAATATCCATTATGAAGTAGGGAAAATTACCACTTGAGAGTATTACCAACATACACAACAAAAACATGTACCATTTTTATAGACGTATATTTTGTGTGAATACTCATATTAGCTTGAGAATATCCCACAAGGAATAAGGATGTTCTATTTCAGCCTTTTAAAGATTTCCCTTCCTTATTTAGGTCATTGCCTCTTATGTTATAACTTTTCACTTGACAACTTTTCTTTTGTGTTCTTTTCCATGCTATTGCTACTCTAGAGAGTCTTTCCCCCAAAAAATTCTTTTCTTTTTCTTTCTTTATTTGTATTGATTTTTGTAGGGATTATTTTTTACTAGCATTCATACAGTTATGGCAACTTGGGACAAGTGGAAAGGGTAGGCCAGTAAATTGTCTGTCTCCTTCAAAATTTCATGTCAGTAACGCTTAAGACTCAAAAGTCCTTGATAACAAGTTCCATTCTAGATTTACCTGCTTCCCTAGCAAGAGAAAAGACAAACCATCAGAGGTATTACACTCATCAACGTATACTGTGTATGTCTAACACATTTTTACTTTATTCATGATAAAGATCATGTTGGATTTCAAACACAGAGAGCACCCTCTCCTATATCATTGAAAAGAAATGGTCCAAACAAGGCACAAAGTCCTCATGCCTCGTCCCAGAGAATCAGCCAGTCTTCTCTCTCTCAGGGTGGCATTGTTACTGCTCCAGGTGGGAAATCTGTCATGGCAATGCATTCCTTTCTTCATCCTATCTCTGCTGTCATGAGTTCACATTATTTTTTCTTGCACTTTAGAAGCTATTCTGAAACTAATTTTAATATCTATAAATTCTTTTCAATAAAATATTAACCTGTTTAATTTGACCTCTTAAGTTTCTACTTGTGAGAAGGACCGGCAACCCACTTCCAAAAATCAATCTGCCCCTGAAAACCCTATGAATAGCAGAGAAGCAGTAATAATACTGTTTCACCTGTTGCACAGAGGGCCAATATGAATAGGATACCAATTCGATGGCACCTAACAACAACAACAACAACAACATGTGCCTACAACCCCTACTTATTGTACAATCTTTGTTTTTAACTGAGTGTGTTTAGGGACTAGAATACATCCATCTCACTTTTTTTTTTACTGGCTATTAATAATTTTCATATCTGTTCATCTTTTTTGCATAGTGAATTATCTTTTTCAAATACATCTGCTTCTGGGATTCTTTTCACTTTGTTAATCCTGTAGTTTTATTCTTCTCCTGAGAATTGTTGTAATAGTAGAATCTACCTTCCCATGCTCTGGCATCTCAAAAGCATTGCAGAAATCCTCTTCATTTGATTATTAAGCCAATAATATCGTCTTTTTCCCTACTGTTAGAAGAACTTTCTCCATGTGTTCTGTCATTTTGTTGGATTTTAAGAATTGACTAAATCATTTAAAATATCTTACCAGGCACCATAGCTATGCTGGTAATCCTAGCACTAGGGAGGGTGAGGCAGAAAGATCACAAGTTCAAGGCAGGAGGGAGCTTGTACAACTAACTGAGACCCTGTCACAAATTAAAAAATATAAAATATAAAAGAGGCTGGAGGGGTAATTCAGTGGTAGAGTATTTACCTAGCATGTGGAAGGCCCAGGTTCAACTCCCTAGTGCTGCAAATAAAAAAGTAAAAATAAATAAATAAATGAATAAATAAATGTTATTATGAGTAATTTTATTTGATTTTACCAATAGAATCTGAATATTTAGCTTAAAATATTACCCTAAGTTTGTTATAGTCCTGTTGTTGAAAGGAGCTACCTCTTTTAGGTTCTTGCCCCTAAGTTGCTTTCTTATGACTTATTTTATACATACTTGGAATGAAGTGACATCATTGACAAGAAACTATTTTCCCCATTCCATGAACAGAAATTTATTTTAAAAATTAACATGATATGTATTCTTGTAGGACAGTCTTTAACCCTTATGACTCATCAACAACTTTCACGCAGGCTAAAACCACCCCAGAGAGCAACTGATTCAGGAAACTGAAGCCATCTTCCTAAGCCTATGTTGGTCTGAGTACGCAGCTAGTGTTGCTTATACTGGCTGTGAAGCTTGAATTTTCTCAAGAGCCATGGACTCTTAAGATGTGTTTTCAACACAATTTTCCAATGAGGTAAAATCCTAATGAGTTCTGCCCCTTTCGTTAAAGAATGAAAATTTTTCTTTAACTCAATATTTAAATCTGATAAATTTAGGACTCCTTTTCTTATTACAGAGCACAGAAAACTTAACACCCTACATGCATTCAGTAGGATTATGTTTCCACTGGGAATATCCAGACTAGATCACAGAAGCAGCTCTCTAACTCTTAGCATCATAAAAGAGCATTAAATAAAATAGTTCAAATAAACATGATTATTTTGTATAGCTGTACCCCAATAAGGCCATCAACCAATATTTGTACAGCTTGATGCCCCTGACCTGAGATTTAGCTAGTATAAATCCCAATCATCCACATGGTAAGACACACTATCCAATCACATTGGTGTTTATTTTTCCACCAGGTGTTTTTGGAGGGCCTATCAAGCTAATGGGCTGGGATTTAGCTCAGTGGGTAGAGCGCTGCGCTGCAGTCTCTGAGGCCCCGAGTTCAATTCCCAGCACCGCAAAAGTGGGAGAAGGGCATGGCAATCCACTCCCAAGGCAATCCTGAAGCACTCAGCCATTGAAAACCCTATGAGGGTCGCTATGAGTCAGATACCGACTCGACAGCACCTAACAACAACAACAACATCAAGCTAGTGTTACTTAACATTGGGCATTCAATGATTTAGTGTTGTTCTGTTTTTTTTAAACTATACTTTATTTCCAGGTTAAATTTATTGTGACCATGCTTTTGTGGCAGTGACTATCAACCCATTTTTTCTTCATCCCATCTCTGCTATAATGAAATTTTTATTATAAATGCAGACTCCATGACACCACTCCCAAACACATTATTTTAAGTAGTCTGGGATGAAACTCAGAGGTTCTGGTTCACCTGGTCTAGACTGGTGTTTAACCACTTATTTGTCATCTGAGATTCTAGGATGTCAACTACTCACTTCTTTATTTTAGAACATACTATATGACTGGGATATCTCAAAAAGAAAATCTGTTGTATATAGGCCTCTCTGCACATTTCTAACTGGAGTTGGCTACATTTCATTCAAGCCTCTGTCCTTGTCTGGCTTCTCAGTGTTCAGAAAATACCAACATAATCCCATTTTCATAGGTGCTAAGTTATATGGCTCCATTCTTTTCTGGTAATGTAGCTGCGTTCCAGGCTCCTGTCACAATTCACAGGTATTCTTCCAGTTATAAATTTCCTTTTTTTCTTTTTACTTTCTTTTTCTTTCTTTCTTTTTTTCTTGTAGCACTGGAGGTTGAACCCAGGGCCTTGGGCTTGCATGCTCTGCAAGTGCTGTACCACTGAACTGCATCCCCAACCCCCAGCTCTTTTTATTTTTTTATTTTTATTTTTATTTTTTTACTTTTGGAGACAGGGTCTCACTAAGTTACACAGACTGCTTCTGCTCTCAAGCTTGCGGTCCTCCTACCTCTGTCTCCCAAGTTGCAGGTATTATAGTCGTGCATCACCTCGCCTGGCATCTGTTATAAATTTTCAAAACACAGTATTTGATTTAAAAAATTTAAGCCAAAATAATACTCTTCCTACCAGTACCAGATGGTATCACTTTGGACTTACTTATATGTAGACTTCCAAATGGCCTTTCAGAAAGCAACAGGAGTTAATAAAAACAATTTATACAATTTCTGCCCTTTTGCATATCAAGACCTATGTGACAGACTAGATATTATGGTACATATCTGTAATCCCAACTACTCCAGAGGCTGAAGGACAGAGCAACAGGAGATCATGAGGCATCCTGTACAATTTAACAAGACCCTGTCTCAATAGCAAAAAGGAAAAAGGGGCTGGCAGTGCAACTCAATGGTGGCACACTTGTCTAGTATGTGCAAAGCCCTAGATTCAATCCCCTGGTACTGGAAAAAAAAAAAAAAGGACTAACGGTATTATAACAGGAAACAATATCTTTGGAGAATTTTTTGTAGGATTAAGCAGCTTTTTTTTTCTCAAGCTACTTTAAAATCTATCCTTATTTGTTGTGCGCAGTGGCACATGGCTATAATCCCAGCAGTTTGGGAGGTAGAGGCAGGAGAACCTCAAGTTTGAGACCAGAGGCTGTCTGTATAACTTAGCGAGACCCTGTCTCAAAAAAATAATGGACTGATGGTACAGCTCGGTGGTCCAGCACTTGCAGAGCATGCTAGCGTGAGGCTCTGGGTTCAACCCCCAGTACCAAAAAAAAAAAAAAAATCTATCCTTATAATAGCCCCAGTTGGATCTGTATCCTCTGTCCTCCTATTGCTCTGTGTGTGTGTGTCTGTGTGTGTGTGTGTGTGTGTGTGTGTGCATGCATGTGTGCATGTGTGTGTGTGTGTGTGTATGTGTGTGTGTATGTGTGTGTGTACTTTTCCGTAATGGTAGTACTCTGGAGAAGCACTCTTGGGAAATGTACTAAAAACACATTACTGTGTACTCTTAAAAGTGTCATAGATATTGCTCATGTCATTCCATAATCCTATGAAAGAGTATATAAAAATAAATTTCTGCCTGAACTTAGTATTAGGAGACTTTTTAAAAAATTTTGTTCTCATCTTAGGAACATTGCATAATGTGCTACCTTTTTCAAATTGTTTTTTTATTGGAAATTTTTAATGTACACCTTAATGTGAATCATTCTGACACGCTTTTCATTGTGACGTTTCCATACATGCATTTTGATGTACATTATTCATACGTTGTTGTTGTTAGGTGCCGTCAAGTCGGTATCCGACTCATAGCAACCCTACGTACAAGTACAACAGGTGAAACACTATTGTCAGTGCTTCTCTGCTGTTCATAGGGTTTTCAATGGCAGATTGATTTTTGGGAGGGGGTTGCCAGGTCCTTCTCCAAAGCCTACAGTATCTGGTGTTCCCTGGTGGTCTCCCATCCAAGTACTAACCAGGCCCTACCCTGCTTAGCTTCTGAGATCTCAGGGGATCGGATGCCACAGGGCTACAGCTGCAGGCATTATTCATATAGGTTGTCCCTTACCCTCTTGTATGCTTCCCCCCCACCCTCCCCATCTAAGTCTTCTCTGTCATTTACCTGGTAATATTTTTCTATATGTCCTTGGGTTCCAGTTCTATTTAAGATAGAAACTTTTTCTGTAGTGAACTTTCTTTTTACCTTGTCAGAACTATTACATGCATTTTCTAGACCATCTATAATAACACCATTCTTAGCTTTTTTTCTTTTATTATGATCCGACCTTTGTATAGGATTTTTTCCTTCTTATAATTTTGATTCAGCTCCCACATATGAGTGAGAACATGTGGTGTTTCTCTTTCTGAGCTTCTATTCATTCACTTAGGATAATTTTCTCTAATGCCATCCATTTTGCTGTGAATGGCCTTATTCCATTTTTTTTATTGCTAAGTAGTATTTCATTGTGTATAGGTACCATGTTGTTGTTGTTCTTAGGTGCCATCGAGTCAGTACCCAACTCATAGCAGCCCTCATAGGGTTTTCAATGGCTGACTGTTTCAGGATTGCCTTGGGAGTGGATTGCCACAGGCTTCTTCCATTTTTGTGGTGCTGGGAATTGAACTCGGGACCTCAGGGACTGCAGCACAGTACTCTACCAACTGAGCTAAATTCCAGCCCAGATATGTACCATAATTTTTTTTTATCCATTCTTCTGTTGAAGGGCACTTTGGTTGATTCCATATCCTTGCTATCGTGAAGAGTGCTGCATTGAACATGGAGATGCAGATTTTTCTGTGATATGATGACACATCTCCCTTTGGGGAAATTCCCAATAGTGTTATAGCTGCGTCATAAGGTAGATCTATTTTTAGTTTTTTAAGATACTTCCATATTGATTTCCACAGTGGTTGCACCAATTTACAGTTCCAACAACAATGTAAGAGTGTTCCTTTTTCTCCACAACTTCACCAGCATTTGTTGTTATTTGTTTTATTGATCTTGGCCATTCTTACTGGTATAAGGTGGAATTTCAGAGTTGTTTTAATTTGCATTTCCCTAATGGCTAGGAATGATGAGCATTTTTTCATGTGTTTCATGGCTTTATGGATCTCTTCATTTGAGAACTGTCTATTCAGTTCCTTTGCCCATTTGTGTACGGGGTTATTTGTTTCTTTGGGAAATTTTTTCTTGAGTTCTTTATAAATTCTAGTAATTAGAGCTTTGTCTGATGTGTAGGATGTGAAGATTTTTTTCCCAATCAGTGGGGGTTTCCTTCACTCTGTTAATTGTTTCTATTGCTGTACTGAAGATTTTTAATTTCATGTAATCCCATTTATCTATTCTTGTTGCAATTTCTTGAGCAATTGGAGTCCTATGGAGGGAATACTTTCCTATGCCTATATGATGAAGTGTATTGCCTATCTTGTCTTCTATAAATTTTAAAGTTTCTGGTTTTATGTTGAGATCTTTTATCCATTTTGAGTTAACTCTCATGCATATTAAGGGATGTGGGTCAGTTTTCATTTTTCTGCATGCGGATGACCATGTATCCTTGCACCATTTATGGAAAAGGCTATCCTCTTTCCAATTTACTTGCTTTCCTTCTCTGTTGAAAATAAGGTGGCTATAGGTGTGTTGAGATATTTCTGGGACTTCTATTCTGTTCCACATGTCTTCAGGCCTATTTTTGTGCCAGTACCAAGCTGTTTTTGCTACCAGTGCCCTATAGTATAGCTTGAAGTCAGGGATTGTGATTCCTCCTGCATTACTTTTGCAGCTTAAGGGTGTTTTGGCTATATGTGTTTTTTTGTGGTTCTATATGAATTTTTGGATCATTTTTTCTATTTCTGTAAAGTCAGTCAGTGGAATTTTAATGGGGATTGCATTAAATCTATAGATTGCTTTTGGCAGGATAGCCATTTTTACTATATTAATTCTCCCTATCCAGGAGCATGGAAGGTCTTTCCATTTTTCAGTGTCCTCTGCTATTTCTTTCTTTAATGTTTTGAAAATTTCCTTGTAGGGATCTGAAGGGTCTTTGGTTAGATTGATTCCTTCAGCAAAGTGGCAGGTTATAAAATCAACACACAAAAATTATTAGCTTTTCTTTTTTTTATTATTGGACATTTTTAATGTACACCTTAATGTGATTCATTCTGATATGCTTTTCATTGTGGCATTTACATATATATGCATTTTGAGGTACATTATTCATATAGGTGCCCCCTTACCCTCTTGTATGCTTCCCCCCCACCCTCCCCATCTAAGTCTTCTCTATCATTTACTTGGTAATATTTTTCTATATGTACGTGAGTTCCAGTTCTGTTTAAGATAGAAATTTTTCCTGTAGCAAACTTTGTTATTATCTTGTCAGAACAATCGCATGCATTTTCTAGATAATTTATATTGACACCATTCATAGCTTTTTTTTTCCATTTATTTTGATCCGACCTTTGAATAGGAGGTTTCCTCCTTATAATTTTGATTCAACTCCCACATATGAGGGAGAACATGTGTTGTTTCACCTTCTGAGCTAGTGTTCGTTCACTCAAAATAATTTTCTCTAATTCGATCCATTTTGCTGCGAATGACCTTATTTCATTTTTCTTGATTGCTGAGTAGTATTCCACTGTGTATATATACCATAGTATTTTTATCCATTCT
>VMDO01039665.1:0-12517 GCA_007922755.1 Pedetes capensis
GGCATTAGCATGTAGATGGATGAAACAATACAGATTAGATAAATAGTCATAGCTGTAGATATAGCTGTGGTTCCTATCTAAACTCAATCCCTTTATTTGTATAATAAAGTCAATCTTTCTCACTCTCATATATCACACCATTAATTGTGCTCCCCTACAACATCAATTTCTTACTGTCTACTCTCCCATCAGCATGTAAGCATGAAGTTATTTATTTCTATATTAATCTCTTTCTAAACCCTAATTCCATTTTCAGTTATGACCCCATCACTCCACTTCTGTGTTCAGGAACATTTCTCACAAGAATTGTTCAAAATTGCATCAACAATTTCTCTATTCAGATTCACTGTAGAGCACAAGCAATAAAGCTTTTCACTGGAAACACTGTTGTTGCTGCTTTGATAGGGGTCACCCATTATCCTCACCTTGCCAGATCCAGTGCCTGAATCTGTTTCTAACATTCTTGATATGTGAGCACTTTCCTCACTTGGCTTCCAGAATGCCACACTCATGACTTCCCTCTTACCTCATTTTTTGCTTCTTCCTAGACTCACTTACTAGTTTTTCTTCCTCTGCCCTACCTCATAATAATGAGTGAAACAGTTCTTGGTCACAGTTTGTGTTTTCTTTCCCATCTATCATTCAGGCTCGTGACTCTCAATTGTTTCTTCTACAACTGAGATTCCATATTTTATTCCAGTTTTGTATACCTGTTGTTGTTGTTGTTGTTAGGTGCCATCGAGTTGGTATCCGACTCATAGCGACCCTCATAGGGTTTGCAATGGCTGAATGTTTCGGGATTCCCTTGAGAGTGGATTGCCAGGCCCTTCTCTCATTTTTGCGGTACTGGGAATTGACCTCAGGACCTCAGAGACTACAGCACAGCCCTCTACCAACTGAGCTAAATCCCAGCCCCTTTTTATACCCTACTAGGTGTTCATTCTATAGTTGTACTACCCTGGCATCTGATCCTATCAGATCTCAGAATCTAAGCAGGGTCAGGCCTGGTTAGTCCTTGGATGGGAGACCACCTAGGAATATGGGGTGCTATAAGCTTAGGAGAAGGACACAGCAGCCCACTCCCCAAAAAATCAGCCATTAAGAACTCTGTGAATAGCAGAGAAGCACTGACATAGTGCCAGGAATGGCACAGTATCACCTGATGTTTCATTCTGTTGTATACAGGATTGCTATGAGTTGACTCCATGACACCTAACATCAACAACAAACAGGTGTTTATATAAGTAAAATCTGGAGAAATTAAAAATAAATATAAGCTATAATGCTTACTAAATATTATCAACATATACTAAGCAATTCTTGTTAAACCAAACAATCATACCAAAGCTATTATGGTATATTTTTCCCTCCTCTTGATT
Source organism: Pedetes capensis (assembly GCA_007922755.1). Taxonomy (NCBI): domain Eukaryota; kingdom Metazoa; phylum Chordata; class Mammalia; order Rodentia; family Pedetidae; genus Pedetes; species Pedetes capensis. The sequence continues at coordinate 1,380 of VMDO01039665.1, forward strand.
TGAGTGATGAGGAAGAACAAGGTGGAGGAAGGAAAAAGGAAGAATTAACTTTTTGTTGGGAGGAAACAATTATTTTCGTATGATTAACTATTTTCCTCCTTTTCTAAAGACTTACACAGTGAAGAGATTTATACTTCTGTACAAACCAACTTTTAAAAAAGAGAACCATTCTCACTAGATACTCATTTGCTGACAATCAAGAAAAAATAAATAGAATTAATTGATTGGTTTAGAATTCTTTGGTGAAACATTTATAAAGCATGAGAAATTTGCATAGTTGCTATTTAAACAGGCTTGATAATAACACTTTCTAAGAAAATAAATGAGGAAGAAAAAGCCTTTTTAACCCTGCGGCTGCATATAGTTATATAATCTCCAAACTGCAAATCAACTATGAATTACTCATTATTTCAGCATCCATATTTTCCAACCGATATTTTCAATTGCCAAAATGCCTTTTTCATACAGTTGAAGTTCAACTGTATTTCATACAGTTTTGCTGCCCACATAAGATACCCATTGAAAAGTGATGACTATTTAGAAATTTTAAAGAATTTTTTCCTAATTTGGCTGACCAATTTAACAGATGTCTCATATAATACTTTTTATACTAATTCTTCCTTATGTTAGCAATATTACCAGTTAGAGACAAAATTACCACTGACACCTCGCAACTTGACAGAATAACTAATCTTTTTTTTAAACTCAGTTTCTGTTTTTGAGACTTTTTAGAACTTTATAACATTCTATATTTCCTCTCAGGAAATGTCTGATCTGTTACCAGCTCTAAGTAACCAGTTCATAAATTGTTGATTTGACCCATACTTTTTGGGGGAGAATCAAACAGTTCACAACTCAAGCAGCTAATCTTGGGATTAAGTGTAATTTCTAACAATTTATCTATGGCATAGAAATTATGAGAGATGGACATTTCTTAACTATTTAAGTGTTGTGTTCTCCTCAATTTATAAGTTATTAGGTCTTCTTTCTCATATCTTTATTCTCATTTTGTTTTCACTGTTTGTTGATTTCTCTAGTACAGTGAATAAACAAGAAAAGTCTGTGTATCCCAAACTTACTAGTTGCTTGAAAGTATTTACTAGCAGCTGATATAAATTCTTCACATAGGACAGGAGAATTATTTGCTAAAATGAAGCTCAAGGACTCTTAAGTCATTTTTAGGGGTTGTGTTGTTCTCGTTAGGTGCTCTCAAGTCCTACCCATGGCACCCTGTGTACAACAGAATGAAACACTCCCGGTACTGTGCCATACCCTGCACTATGTCAATGCTTCTCTGCTATTCACAGGATTTTCAATAGCTGATTGTTTCAGAATTTTTTTTGGAGTCCATTTCCCATTTTTGCAGTGCTGGGGATTGAGCCCATCACCTTCTAACACATAGGACAAGCACTCTATCAATTGTGGTAAAACCCAGCCCTTTAGGAAGGTAAGTCACTTAAAAATTCTTATTCAAACTTAGCTGAAGCCTTCTATGTCTCCTGAATCATGGTCTACTCTACTCTTTCATAGACTTCCCTCACTCTTCTAAGGTCATATTTCAACAATAACAAACCAAGAGATGAGCCTTCAAATATTGGACTAACCAGGTATTTTATTTTATGCACAATGCCAACTTGCCAATTTTTCCTAGTTGTACATAGCTATTTGACTAATGGAGTGAGCCTAAATGGATTTGATGATTCAGTGTCAACTAAATATAACTTGGGGTAGAAATAAAATAGAAAATGAATAAGCATGATTATATTTTCAATAAAGCAAGTCATCATGTAGGAAATTATTCTGTCTTAATTCTATCAAAAATCATTTTGTCCTTTAACTATGGAGTTGAATAGCTCCTATTCCTCTGTACTGGAGAAACAGTTGGAAACTGCCTTTTGGAAACCTACCTCTGATTTTCAGAAGACCAGAACCAAAAAATTTTTAAAAACCAAACAAAAAATAGGTGATGAATACATGAAAACAAACTCATAAAGCAACATCCTCACTGTCAGGAATAAAAATGCAAGCAATGCTGGAGGGAGCTCAGCCGACTTGCCGGTGGCATGTCTCTCTGGAAGGATGCTCTCAGTGTGCAGGTTGCTGTGACATTCCGCCCTGGCCAGAGTGAGACTAGTCCCACATCAAACCCTTCAGTGGGGCCCTCCTCAGAGAGGGGTGAATTAAATTTACAAGGATTATGGAAGATTAAGAAGTTTACCCAAAATGATGGTCAGTGGAACGTAGTTGGCAACAAAGCCTCTGGACTTGAACTGCCTGTCCTTAGATCCTGAGTCTTCCGTTAACTGTGTGATCTTAAGCAATTTCCACATACACAAAATTGGAATGGCAATGTGTGTGTATACATATACATATATGACTAATTTCTTTCTGGAGACTGAGATCTAATCTATAAAATACATATAGTACATCATCAATAAATATTCATATCATTATTATTGAGCCAAGTCTAAACAACAAATATTTAAACTTCAACTCTTTGTCAACATATTCTATCCTTTAATCTGGGACCTAGAATGTTAAACAAGGTATAGTTCTTGACTGAAAAAAGACAAGAATATCAGTAAATATACAATTGCAATGGAGCATATTAATTGCTAGATTAGAGGTTAGCACAGGATCTTCTGGGAGCTGAGATATTTTTTTTCAGGATAAAATGAAAACTATATTCTGAATACGGTATTAAATTTTGTAGACAGACTAGAAACATGACCCTGATCCTGGAGGACACATTGGAGTCTAGGTCAACTGAAGCCTAGACTTGTTCCAAGGTACAAGTATTTGCATAAAATACACTGAAGTCACACTAACCCTCCTTAGCCCTTCCAAACTTTTCCCAATCATCTATTCCCTTGCTTCTCTATAAATCCCAGTATCCACAAAACAGAATCCCATAGGGAAGAAAAAAACAAATAATGAGTAATTTTTTTAAAGTAGTTATATTACCTTTTCATTTCTCAATTAGAAAGCTTACTTTTCTGTGCACATGAATAAGAGTTAGGATGTGAACCCAGTAACATCTGGAAGGAAATTCCAGAGCACCTTATAATGTACTCTCTGGCTCTCACATTATTTTCTCTATATATGTGATATCATTAGTATATTAACCATAATTAAATTCTTATGAATGCTGAGTAAGTAAAACACCTTCATGCTTCTCAAAACAGTATTTGCTGAATGATGTGAAAAATATATCCCCCCAACACCTGCTGAGCTCAAACTATAAAATAAAACTGGTAGCAGCAATTTTAGATTAGCATTCAACAATTACCTAACATTTATTAGTTCTTTTAAATGTTTTATTAGAATTGAAACAACCAATATTTGCTCATGTTTCATTAAATCCCATTTTCAATGTTTGGCTCAAACCTAGTGATAAAGGAGAGTCCTTTGAGCTTAGTGGTAATATCATCTAAGCCTGGAAATAACAGAAAAGACTTCAGAGTCAACATCTCTTTGGTCTAAGGTAACAAGAATACCTGAATAATTACTCAAAATTATAATACTAATAAAACATGAATAAAGAACCACTTATAGTTCATCCGGTATGAATTATTTTAAGCATGTCTAATAAAAGAAAGCTTTAAAAGAGCATTAACAGAATTTATTTAATTGCAATGTGTGGAGGGCAGTGTTATATTATGTACCTGTGGCTTTTCAGAATCACACACAGTCTTGTGCTTAATGTGTATAATCAAACAAGAAAATAATAAAACTGGAAACTATTCTTCAATGGCAAATTTTAGCCCACTGAGCTGTCAATTGTGGATGGATTCATGATTGATCAGAATAATACACAATGGCACGGTGTAATTCTTTAGTATGATGTTGTAAAATGGAGTATTGCTTCTGTTATTTTATCCAGTTTGCTTTTATATGACAGGGTTTATTGTGCGTTATGTTGTAGCTCATTCCTCTGTTCACAATGCCTACTGATGTGTAATTATGACTTGTCTGAACTGTAAGAAAGAGCAGTAACTGAAAGCAAATCTGCAAGCATGCTTGATTTATGAGTCTTGATACTATATTACAGCCCTAATCTGCCTGCTTAACTTAGCTTCAGGCTAACTTACTGTAGAACATGCTTACGATTAGCACTGCAGCAAGTTGTGGAAGATTTACTCTGAAAGAGCAACGAGACTTTCCCTTTAATGATTTAGTCATTATTTCAGTTATAGGTAGGGCAATAAATTATTTCTTTTATAAAGATCTCATGTTATGGAATAACCATTATGAAGGCATTTTTATGTGGCAACAAAGAATAGTGTGTGGAATGTTTTCTCCATGTTAAATATTATAATTTTACTGGTTCTGTTTTATGATGAAATCAGCCATATTCCTCTTCTTCTTTCTCCTGTAGACAGTAGCTTTTTCCTGGTACTACAATTTTACTATGAGAATATCTATTTTGGTCTAAGACATCTAATTTTTTGCAAGAGTAGCCAAAAATAGAAATTACTATGGATAAGAAAACCCATAAAGCACTGACCTCAGTGTCAGCAAGGGAAGATGTAAGCAAATTTGCTTTTTAAAATCACCATTCACAAAGACAGATACAGCTGCAGTTAAGCATCACAGTATAGTTATTGAATGCTAGCATATTCAATTCATATGCTTTTAGTAAATTAAAGTTATAAATTACCCTTTGTTTCCTCAGATTCAATCTAAATCACCAATAAGAAAAATACTCTTCTCCAAACCTTATTTGTGGCCAGGTTTTGCTAAATGTCTAGGAGAAAAAAACAACTTGAAAAATCATCTGTAACTCACATTTTGGCATTAAATAAACAGCTTTTACTGTGCAGAAGGAGAGGCAAGCATCTATGAGTCATGACAGAAGTATCTTTAAACAATATCAGTGTGATTGATATTCTAGGATTTTAAAAAATCCTATCATGTATATCATCTTATCTTTTGAATTGTCTTTTGTTCTGCTTGTATTCTATTTTTGCATCTCTTTTTATTTCTCCTGAATGTTGCTTCTATAATCAACGAAACATGGGTTTTAGGATCCAATGAACAGAAGTATAAATTATTAGCTGATTGTTGTTAGGATGTTGGTAAGTGCTGTGGCTCTAGGTAAAACAGAATGAACACTCCAGATACTGTGCCATGCCTGGCAATATTTTCAGTGCTTTTCTATTCATTGGGTTTTCAATGACGGGTTGCTGTGAAAGTGGGTTGCCAGGTCTTGCTCCCAAGCCTGCAGCACATGGTATTCCCAGGAAGTCTCCCATCCAAGGACTACCCAGGCAGACCTGTTTAGCTCCTGGGATCAGGCGGGAGGGATCCAACGTCAGGGTGCTATTGCTGCAGACAATTAACTGATTACTTCATGATAAGTAACAAAGTTCCAAAAGAGTAGCATAGCATTCAATCCATAGTGGACAGGAGAAGGGCTGTAATTGTGAACACAAGTGTCCTCATGCTTGTACAGCTTTGGAAATATTAGTTTAAGCAATGATCTTTTATAATGAACAATGCACCCTATTATATTCTAGATTTGCAAGAAAGGCTTTTGTAATATACTTTGATTGTTTCATGATGCATAATTAGTTCATTTTCTATTTCTCAGCCCCAAAATCCTTAATTTGGACTTGTGAAGGTAAATTCATGCTAACAACCCTTAACTTGCTACGATAGCATTTAGTAAATGTTTGATTGACTAAAAGGATTTTTCTTATTTGGACATCATTGCAGACAGTGTCTGCCAGAATATGCAGGCAGATGATATTTACTGAACTAAATATCTGAGTAATAAGAGATAGTCCTAAACATGCACTTTCTCTACCAATTACCAAATTAAACTTGATTCTTAGCCATTTGAATGGATTGTAGTTAGAAGCATAGTAGTTTATGCACATTGTGGATTCAAGTCAACTTTTTAAATTTCATACTTGTGAACTGTTTCTTTAATGGTTTAACTACCAATGGAAATGAGGAATGAAGCAACATACCATTAGAATAAGCCCATAAACCATGCAGTGTTCTTGCTACACCAAATATTTCAAGGCTGGCATAGCTCACAGTCCTAGAATAGACAAACAACAAATCTTCTATAGGCAACCAGTCTAGTCAGCTAGAACATCATTCTCTTGAACAGATGAATCTAAAAGCATAGTTAGTTATTTTGAAGATAAAATCATGAACTTAAAAATAAAGAAGTGCTCTGGTTTAGAACTGTTAGTTAGCATATTTTCAACAACAATCTCTCCCCTAATATGTCCAATGAAACTACACATATATAGTCTCAAGGAACAATATACTTGACATAGTGCCATGTTTATGACTTTGAAACCATTGATGTTCTCTGGCCTCTCCTGAAGTAAAATCTTCTACTTTTGGTCTCTGAACCCAAGAGCTTAGGTTGATTCTTCAGTCTTCACTCAAACTTCCCATGAGCATCAGTGCTTAGCAACATTAGGTTGTCATTATTGTTTTTAAGAAGATTTCATTGATGAAGTATCATATGGTGTACAAGTTTGTAATAGTCTGATGTCAATAGGCAAAGACAACATCATGAGGTGAAATATTTGACAATTTCCAGGTTTTTCCTTCTACAGAATTATGAAAATAGCTCTTGCTTTTTTCTCTTGCTGACTTTCCAAATAGACAAATGTGAAATATCAAGAGGCCTGTAAGAAAGCAAGGCTTTTCTGGTTGATGACCACATTATCCAAGAATAAATCAATCTCCAACCTTGGAAAAGTCATTTTATGGAGCTGCCTCATTATTGAGCATTGTTACTTTCCCAAAGAGCCTGGGACTGGATATCAAAAAACAAAGATTCAGTTTCCTTCTCCATTCCATATTTCTGAATCTTTGACATAAGTCATTACAAATTTCTTTCTCTCTCAAAATGTCTTAAAATTGCCTTAATCGCAAGACTTTGCAAAAGTTAAAGCAAAAATGATATAAAATAACTATGTAAACTGAGCTCTATCTGCTACATACATATCTAGAGAGTTTTTCTTTTTATTATAATCACCATGATCATTTCCATTGTTGTTGTTAGGTGCCATGGAGTTGAGTCTGACTCATGGCAACCCTCATAGGGTTTTCAATGGCTGACTGTTTCGGGATTGCCTTGGGAGTGGATTGCCAGACCCTTCTCCCATTTTTGCGGTGCTGGGAATTGAACGCGGGACCTCAGAGACTGCAGCACAGCGCTCTACCAACTGTGCCAAATCCCAGCCCCGATCAGTACCATAGTCTTTGCCTATTTTCTCATCATTTCTTTGGGCTTTCCAACTTAGATTGCTCCCCTTAAATAACATTACTTTCATAACAAACATCCAGTTTTCCAAAACCTAATTTAATTCTTCATCAGCCAAAATTTATATATGAAAATCTTGTACATAGACTTCAGTATATCCTATAAATTTCCAAAGTGCACTTGCCCGCCAATATCTTTTCTTATTCCTTTATGGAAACAAGGTATCATACGTGCAAGGATCCCTTCTCTAACATTTTGTTTGACTCAATTCCTTTAGATGGAAATTTGAAGTCTGCATCCTTTGGGAAATCTTTCCCAATTAATAGAGATTTGTTATGCCATTTGCATCATCCTGTGCCACCTAATCAAACCTAAGCCCTGTGAATAAACAACTATAGCAGTGCAGCTCACGAATCTAATATTATTTATGTTCCTCCTTACTCAATTTGTTATTTGATATGTATTGTATTTATGCTTGCATTTTTGCTAAGTCTTAAAGGCTAAAGAACTAAGACTAACCATGCTTTGGGAACATGTCATATTACATTGGAGTGGTGAATTTCCAGTACATATTGCTTTTCTTTTCCCTGAAAATGACTTGATGACAGGACATATTTACAAAGAAATAAATAGATAAGAAACATATATTGTACATCTACGTGGCATGACTTCTGAAAATAAAAATAAGAACTTTTTGACATCATAAACCTATCATTTAAGCCGTAAGTTTAGGTCTGGAAATATCTATAAAACTATAATCTTTCAATTTTTAATTTTATTTTCAAATAACAGTTGAAAATAACATATTACAAACTGAAGGCATATGTTTTAGGAACACAAAAGCCAGCCTATTACAGAAAAAGATAAAATAAAATAAACCCTTTGTTGTTGATGTTGTTGTTAGGTGCCATGGAGTTGGTATTATATACAAAGCAAGGACTTACTATGTCTTATTGGAATACAGAAATCATTATTTTATACAGAAGTAAAATAATCATGCCATTTATCCTCATAAAATTTATGAGGAAACCTGTGTTTATCATGTAGTCTTTACTGAGGATGACAATTATTACCTTCAGTGTCAATTTGAAAGGGATATTGTGCTAAGTACTTACCTTGGTGGCTGGCAGAAAAAGCAGCATTGATGAGCCTGTCAATCTAATTTTCAGTACCTTCCCTGTGGATCGGGCTTTCTCTTCTCTACACCTATTGCTAGGTGCTTGATCTTCTCACTTGTTTCCCAGATTCCTGTAGCATTTAAGGAAAAGCAATCTGCAACTAAAGCCATAACAGGAAAAAAAAAAAGACACTATTTTGCAGTTTCAGGTTTTGTTTTTACCTTTTTATCCCCAAGTAACTCTGCTCTCCTTCTGCCTTCTAGTCACCACTTCATGCTTAAATTGGAGAAAATCACTACATGGTGTGTATATGGGTGAGTGTGTGTATAGGTGTGTGTGTGTGTGTGTGTGTGTGTGTGTGTGTGTGTGTTATGTATGTATGTATACATGTATGTAATAAAAACTCTTTCAAGATAGGAATTGGGTCTCATTCATTTATAAACCAGGAAGCCAAACACAAAGACACTGTGCATAGTATTTACACAAAATATATTTGTCAAATAAATGAGGTCAGTTAAATATATTTGAATAAATGAAGAAGTTAATCTTATTTTTCTCTACTGTGTATTATGCTGATCCAGATACACATGAACAGTGTGAGAAATCAGTGGCATATAGAAGGTTTTATCAGGCTCAGAATGATAAATGGTGTTAATATTTCATAGTTTCTCAACAGAGAGGATGGGGCTGGGGTTTAGATCAGTTGGTAGAGCCCTGCTTCATACTTTCTGAGGACCCAAGTTTGATCCTAAGCACTGCAAAATTGTGAGAATAATGTGGCAGTCCAATCCTGAAAACAATCCAGAAACAATCAACCGTTGAAAACCCTATGAGGTTTGCTATGAGTCAGACTCAACTCAATGGCTTCTAACCACAACAACATACAAGACATGCCTCAAAGATGAAAATGTAAATAAAATATCTTTTATTTTCTCATTTTAATCTACTTTAGAAAACTTAAAATTGAAAACCCCTTTAGGAAAGATTTAGGGTCAACTAAAAATTCATATACTTTAAAAATAATGTGCCTACCTACTTATACCTATGGATACACACACACACACACACACACACACACACACACACACGCTTTGTGAATGCTATTATTTAATTACATATCTTTTATCACATATCTCAGTGTTATCTTTAACCAAGAAGTGCACGTTTTTAAATGGCATCTCTTTGGTTGGTTGGTTTTAATAATAAACACTCTGAAAGAATCTTTATACATGATGCCATCTGAAATCTTCCCAACGTCTCCCTTGATCAAAATATAATGCTGCTTAAATATGTTAGGCAACATGTACTCTACCTATTTGCATTATGTCAAATGAACTGGATCATTCCAATATGGTGTCACATGTGCATGGAAGCCTGTAGCATTTTATAACAGGTGTTAGGCAAATGTACTTGACAGAGATATTGACAGTAAGGTCATCTGTAAGAATGAAAACTGAAAATAAAAATAATAGTATATAGTCACCAATGGCACAAGAGAGGAAAAAGCAATATATAAGATGAATTAACTATGCATACCCCCCTAAAAAACTCAATAGAGTTCATACACACAAATATGTATTTTAAATACATTTATTTACTTATAATCTTCTCTCATTCTTTTTGAAATATGGAGAATGAGTTCAGAGACAAAAAATCATATGGCAAAAAATACAACCTACAAAAAGAAAGGAAATGCATGTAACAATGTAAAATAATTGTATCCTTAATGTGGTTAGCATGCACTTATGTCTATTAGAACTTTCGGAGCACTCCATCAGATATTTTGATTACTGATGTATATGTTTTCTTTACTAGACAATATAATTCCTTCTTCATTATTTCTGAATTCTTCATGAGACCTAAAATAGTGCCAAGGAACATAGCATATGTTCAATTAATATATTTGCAAAATGAATCTTAAATTTATTGAATTCATGTAATTCTCAGTCCAGTCTGTCAAAAATAAAAATTATTTCTTGACGGCTCAATAAGGATATGTTCAGAGGAAAGATCTTAATTGTGAGATAATTTTGTGAAACTTAGTCTAGAATATCAATATGACAATTATGTTACTGAAAAATTAGTGGAAATAAAACTAGTACTAAATTTCAGCATTTGTCTTAAAACTTTTGCCATTATATAAAATTTTACATATGTAATCAAAATTCAAATGAGGATTTAATTTTCTTAAGCCTCTTACATGTATTGAATACAAGTGAATTTTAAAATATGGTTGAAAAGTATAACACTATGATATAAGACATTATAAGTGTATGTAAAAACATCTTTTAAATTTTCCCAAATAAACTTCAGAAGCGTTTTCCAATTCTCACTGAGGCAAGCATTTCAATTTTCTGCAATATTAGCAAGGGTAACTAATGATGGCTAATTTTTGCCTGTAGTAATTCTTTCAATCTGTTTGTGCACTTTCAGTTTCTCTGGCAGTAGCAGCATTTGTAAATTTTCTGGTCACTAAACATCCAAGTACAATTTTGAGTGATCAGGTTTGCAACTGGCCAACAAGGAAAAATATGGAGAAAGGAATATTTGCATATATTTATAAATAGATATCCATAAAAATCTTGAAAACTCTATGTGCACAAGTATTTTTTTCTGCTTGCCATATAACTTCATTTTAAAATCTAGATGTTTATAAGAGATAATATGTTTCTTTGGCTTAGGAGGATAAAACCACATATTTTAAAGAAGCTTTATTATCCTCTGTCATGTTTGAAAAACATTTTATTCTCAATGCTTATCCTATCTCCCATTTATATCTGCATGTT
>VMDO01039666.1:0-12510 GCA_007922755.1 Pedetes capensis
TTACTTTTAGGTCTTAATTTGATAGTTACAGAATAACTCAAAGAGAAAGTTATTAATGCTTCAACTCTTTGTTGTTAGGTGAAAGAAGATACTGATAGGTTACCCAATACTACATCTCAATATTAGACATTATATTTTACTTAATTAGCTTTTGATATTTCTATATGTTGAACTTATATACATACATACATATATATATGAATCTTTAAAATTAGAAACACTCATGATTCAAAAAGGAGAGAACAGATTATAAAATATAATGAGAATATTGAGTCACAGACTATTAGTACTCATTTCATTTATAAAGTCTGTATTTGCATGGGTAAGAATCTCTCCATTTCTTCTAAAATCATCTTCATATTTGACAACAAAGGAAGTCAGATTTTTCCAATGTCAGTATTTAAAAATAAATATATTATATTTTTTTAGCTTAGAAATGTTACTATGAAAGTAAGACAGTGAAGCAGAAAATCACAAAATTAAAATGAATGAAGTGTGATTTTAGTATTATACCAGGTTTTCCTAAAGGAAATTCCTATAAATAAAAGAATCAGCTGGAAATACTAAGTATAAATAATCTTTATTCAAGCTACTAGCTTCTAGGAAATGTGAAAATAAATTTGTTTTTAAAATATTTTTAAAAAATTGCCAAACTGGCCAGGCACCAGGGCACATGCCTATAATCCCAGTGACTTGACAAACTGAGGTAGTAGGATGGAAGGTTGGTGGCCCAAGGCAGCCTGTGTAACTTAGCAAGACCTTATCTCAAAATATATATATATACATACATACATACATACATACATACATACATATATATATATATATATATATATGGGTGTGTGTGTATATGCATTATATATATATATATATATATATATATATATATATATATATATATATGCTATAAAGGGAGCTAGGGGTACAGCTCATTGGTAGAGCACTTTTGTAGCATATGTGAGGCCCTTGGTTCCTAGCACTGAAAAAGATGGCAACCAGATTCAAGAGATTCCAAGAATTTCTTAGTGTGCCTTTGTGGAGTGCACACCTCCTGGTCTGGCCCATACGGGAGATGCCACCAAGCACACAGATACCAAACACAACTTATTTAGGACCTTAGTGTGAGAGGCGCCTACTCCTGCAGCCCTCAGGAATGCCAGCGGAAACAGGAGAAAGGAGAAAGCCTGGGGCAATTTTGCCTTGTAGGGACAAACATAGCTCTTTAGTTCTCTCTCTGTCCTGATAAGGGTGGAGAGAAACCCAAAGTGCACTTCTATAACAAGTGCTAGCAGCCTAAGTGCTGCAGCTCTATGTTGCCTCGGCAGTGGGTGGGGGGGGGACAGGGGGAGGCAGCCATGGCTCTTCCGCCTCCAGTGCTGTGACCAGAGACTGTCCTCAGCTTCAGCCTCTTGGTGCTGGGTCCAAGAGGCTTTCCTCAGCTTCCTTGTAGTCCGTCATTCCTTGAGAGTGCTATCTAGTTTTCCTGGTCTCGGTGTTCACAAGGAGAGAGAGAGAGAGAGAGAGAGAGAGAGAGAGAGAGAGAGTTCTATCTTCTTCAGTGATCTGGGCCAGAGAGAGTTCTTGCTTTGTCGGTGGTCAGCAACAGAGAGAGAGAGAGAGAGAGCTGTTTTCTTGCCGATGGTCGGATTGAGAGAGCGAGCAAGCTGCTGCAGTGCAAATCCTTATATATTTCACCCCCAAATGGCCTGAGCCAACAGCTTTGAGTCCAATTGTCCAATAAGGTTTGGGGGATTTATGAAGGGTTTTGTACAAATGTCCAATTAAGTTACTTTTATTTTACCTAGATTTCTAATTTACAAACCAGATCTTCAAAAGCTGCTTTCTGAGTTTTGGGGTTTTTGCCAATTTCCTCCCAATTTCCCTCTACATGCCTTAAGGGACATTGTGAAGCTAAAAAGACAAGGCATGAAACTGAACAGTTATGATTCAATCAGCATATCTCTAATGTTATTTGATTTAAAAAATGTGGTAATAGGTAACAGGTAAAATTTCATGACAGTCATTTGTTAAAAAATGTTTGACAACCATTAACAGCTTCTAAGTTCTTATAATGGAAAAAATATACCATGAGTGTTGAAAGAAATAACTCTGAAGCCAAATGGGTTTATGGGATTCTAACTTCATACATACTAGTTGTGTGACCTTGTATGCAAACATTTTGCAAATGTGCTTGTAAAATTTTCTCATCTGTAAAATGAAAAATAGCAAATAGACCTGTCATGAATATTAAACAAGTAACTATCAATAATGCTTTTAGAAGATTGCCTAACTCACTGTAATAGCTCAATTAATATTGCTGGTGGTAGTGGTAGTTTTATTTTTATTATTGATGAGGAGAAAATTGATCCACCATGAGGTTGAGTAATTTGTGACAGGTGACAAGTAGAATCTGTGTATGAAAGTAGGTCAATCTACTCTGTCTTGCTAGGAAGCTTAGTGACACAGGAAATATTGAAGGAATTGGACATATGAACTGTACTTGATTTCATCTTTCCACAAAAAATATACATTTCATTCTATTAGCATTGAAGGTCATATGCTTGGAGATATATGGACAGAGAGAATTATAGAAAAGATTCATTGACAAAATTTTCTGGTCAAAACTGTGTTTTAAGATCAACAGAGTATTTTTACTAGCAGACATAAAATCTCTGACCTAAATTTTTTTGCTTGATTAACTGGTATTTTTGGTTTTATTGTAGAGTGGATAAGTTTTGCAAGAGAGATATTTGGTGTTTTCCAAATAGTCATAATTTAGTTTATACAAAAAATATGAAGTTCTTTATTTAAATGATTAAAACTACAAAATAAAAGAAATTCTATTTTGGACATGGTAATATTTCTCTTATATCTAAACAGGAGGTTTTGAAGAAAAGGACAAAACAAATACATTTTATGTTTTTGAGCAGGATGCTAGTGTCTTCAGAAAATTTTGGGGGCAGCTCAGTATATTTTGCAGCCTAACCCCACACTATATGAATTATAATATATTTGACTACTTTAATGTGTCTATTTTGTAGGTGATTTGAACTAAAGAAGTCCTTCCATGCTAGTTATATTCTCATTTATGGGCAGGACAATTTATCAGACTATTTTTTTTCTCTCCAACTATATGCTGCATATGGTGGATCCAAGGGGCTTGAATAACCTGAGAAGGATGAATGACATAGGATTAGGACTTGAACTTTACTAGTTCACCCCACCACATTCATCCCTATCCATCCCTAAGGAAAAGACCAATGATTCAAGGATGCCTTAACTCAGTGTCATCAGTTCAGAAATGGACCATAGGTTTTTCCTATTTTTGTTTTTGTCTTTGTATTTTTCATTATGTTTCAAACATGCTTCATTATGTAATGTAATGCAGTGAACAGACATATACTATTTATTTAGATCCAAAAATTAATATTTCAGTACATTTGCTTACAGATGAGTATATATAAATCTTACGCTTTTATTATTTCTAAAATGTTTTGAAGAATGTAGTAGAATCATGACCCTTCACAATTAAATAGTAGAATTTGCTCCTCTTAAAAACAATGAAAATCCTTTTACATAATCATGATGTCATAATTAGAGCCTAGGAAATTATTAGTAATTTCTTAATATAATTTACTACTTAATATATGTTCAAATTTCTCCAATAACTCCAGAAATCTTCTAAAACAGTTTAAAAACCAGAATCTACTAAAAGTTTACATAACACATTTTCTTATGTTCTGATCTTGAATAGTTTGCTTTCACTTTTGTCTTTCATGATTTTGCTAATGATTCTGCATTTATATTACAGAATTGCCACATTTTGGACTTGTCTAATTGTATGTGTTTAGATATTTACTTTGTTCCTCTATCCTTTTTGTTTCCTACAATATTTTCATCAAAAGTCTATACATGATTTCAAAATATGAAGTCTAAAATCTATTATATTTTCAGAAGTCTTTCATGATAACATTATAGGAATATTTATATGGAAGAAAATATCATACCAACTTGTTAAATCCATGCCAGTAATTAAAATCAACTGGTATTTCACCTAAACCAATTAGATGTCAAACATGTTTATCACAATCTCAGAACATGTTTTGGCAATCTCTTGTTCTGGAATATTCAAATGTTTTCTCTTGTGTTAAAATTTTGTAGCCTATTCTTTAAAACAGAGAAACTCTTGGTCTGCTTGTGTCTATGAACAAGGAAGACCATTAAACCTGTATATGTTCTTTTTTAAGGAATTTTCAAATTAATGTGTGACCATTTTATATCAAACTCCAACTGACATTGAAAAGGAAGTGTGAATGATGGAAAAAAATTATAATTTGATACTGGTACAAATAGAAAAAGTAGAAAAAGTCCCATCACAGTGTGATCTTATATTTAAATCTGGGAAGAGGCAGTAAAAAGTATTGTTTTGCTGTCTATATGTAAACTTAAAATAGGGTAAATGAATGGAGATATTGCCTATATTTAAAATCTAAAGGTAATTTAGATCAACGTGGATATTATAGGAAAAATAAATTTAAAAGACAAATTTAAGTTTTGTTAGAAGCATGTTTACAAAGTAAGGAGAACCCTTGAAATGTTTTGTTTTGATCTTCTCTTAGCTATCATATATTGAAGGTAATATATTTCTAGCAATAAATTTTCTTGTCATTTTGTAGTACTCTTCTGATTTCCTTTAGTACATAGATACAGACTAATGTCTCAAACAAGAAAAAGATTTTAAAAAATATTTTATATCAAAACTTTAAAAAACTTACCAGAAAGGTTAATTAAAATGTTAGCTAGACAAATTGCCACTGTCCTTCTTTATAAATGAATATCATCAATTTTTTTTCACTAAACAAGGGCCAGAATTTACAAATATGACTATGGTAATCTTCAGTGAGCATCACAAAATATGTGTCATAATTTTTGTAGACCATGTTAAAATTTAATCTTTTAAAAAGCAGTCCTGGGTGTGTGCATTGTGGATTGCACCTGCCTAAAATAGTCCATTGTTTCTTCAAATGTGTGTATCACTATAGAATTATCAACAACATATCTATACCATCAGATCAAATAGGATTATTGATCCTAAAATATTATTTTAGCCTCTAGATATGTAAAATTTCTTAAAACATTTACCACTGCCTCTGTGTAATATCCTATAGTAATCATTAGCCAGTGCATCAAATTAAATACATATGTAAAATGATACCTACAAAGAATTATTGTTGAAGAGTATGCATTGTAATTGGTACAAAATATTCAATGTAATTAAAAAATAGACAGAATTATACTATAATGATAGGTTACCTTACTTCGTGAGACATCTTTTGTACCCACATGGACAATAATCATAAAAAAGAACTATGCTGTGAATTCAGACATGCATATAACTTTTGAAAACAATCTAAACCCATAATGTTACTCTATAACTCAAGCAAGTTTATATTTTACTGTTGTTGTTGTTGTTAGGTCCTGTCAAGTCAAATCTGACTCACAGAGACCCTATGAATGGCAGATCAAAACGTTTCCTGATTCTGTGCCAGGTACACGATTTTATTTAAGCCCATTGGTGCAGGCACTGTGTCAGTCCATCTGGTGGAGGGTTTTCCTTTTTTTCATTGACCTGCCATTGTCTCAAACATCATGTCCTTCAGGGATTGGTCTTTCCTGACTACATGTCCAAAATATGTAAGACAGTCTGGCCATCCTTGCTTCCAAGGAGCATTCTGGTTGCACTTCGTCTAGGACAGATCTGTTGGTTCTTTTGGCAGTCGATGGTATATTCAATAGTTGTTTTCAGCACCATAATTCAAAAGCAACAATTTTTCTCCTATCTCCCTTATTCATTGTCCAGCTTTCACAAACATATGATGCAACTGAAAATACCAAGGCATGAGTCAGGTGCACCTTCATCTTCAATGTGACATCTTTGCTTTTCAATCCTTTAAACAGACCTTTGCCACAACTTTTCCTGATGCAATGCCTCTTTTGATTTCTTGACTGCTGTTTCTGTGGGTATTGATTGTACAATCAAGTAAAGTCAAGTTTTGTACAACCACAATCTTGTTTCCATTTATTGTGAAGTTTCATACTGATCCAGTTGTAAGGATAGAGTATATCTTCATTCTTTTCTTTTTTTCACTATATAACACTTTCTTACTCTAGTGCTTGCCTCTGAATCTCTGCTAATCCCATGTGACTGTGGCTGATTCCCTTTGCTATTGTAAACTCAATAAACAGTTTGCTTAATTTAATTTGCTTGGTCTTAATTTACTTCCACAAGTTAATGTATATAGTTATTTTTCATGAAAGAATTCATTATTCATCTAATTAGAGAATTAAAGTAAATATGGATTAGTAGTCGAGTATACCACTGTTAATCCATTTGTTACCAATAACACTGACTGATTCAAACATTTTAAATAAGACTATTGCCCTGTGGGCTAGGATTTATTGAGTACCTGTAGAGATGAACTCTGAGCTAACATAAAGAATTGACTTCGTAAGTCAGAATTCACATGAAAATGAAATCTTGATTAATATCAAGCTTCTATAAAGATTTCAAGGATACAAGCAATCCAAGTGCACAGGTAAAAGCGAGGTGTTGTCTAGAACCTCTTGTGCCCCAACTCCACCCTGCACTTCCTTCCCATATAAGAATGTACTTTATGGACCAGAATAATGCATGTTGTTGTTATTGTTGTTAGGTGCCCGGTATCCGACTCATAGCGACCCTCTGTACAACAGGGGAAACACTATTGTCAGTGCTTCTCTGCTGTTCATAGGGTTTTCAATGGCAGATTGATTTTTGGGAGGGGGTTGCCAGGTCCTTCTCCCAGCCTACAGCTTCCCGTGTTCCCAGGCAGTCTCCCGTCCAGGTACTAACCAGGCCTGACCCTGCTTAGCTTCTGAGATCTGACGGGATCGGATGCCACAGGGCTACAGCTGCAGGCAAGAATAATGCATAAAGTCTCTATATTGAATTTTGTGTGTCCACTTAACCAGTGAGAAATATTTTAGGTTATTAAATGTTTCTATTTTGTGCCTCAGGCAGTTGCATACATTATGTGGCATTCTTTCTAGGGAATCATGCCTCATAAATCCATAGATTATAGATTATAGGAATATTAAACTAGGGCTATTCTAATAAAGACATTTTGTAAGTAATGAATCTCTTCATAACAAATACTGTTAGACTACTTAGCAAGAAGTTAGTTACCAGAAAACTTTCAAAAGAATTAGATTGGATCACTCTTCTTTTTTTCTCTTTTTCTTTTTTTCCCTTTCTCTCTCTCTCTGAACATCTACCAGTAATATGGAGACAGATGAGTCACATGCTAATTGCTTTAATACCTTTCTCTTCAGGTTTAAAACAGTTTTGTCATATTAAAATACTTTGAATTTTTTTAATGAAAATACTTTGTTGTCTCATAATTTTAAAAGCTTGGCTATGTAAACTTAGCATATTTTAATAAATTAGGGAATTTTACATTTAATGAATAAATTGCATATTTGGAGTATTTGTCACACTTTCATAATGCAAATAGAAAAATTAATACACAAAGCAAAATGTGGTATTAATTGCTAAGTAAATAAATTTTAGCACTCAAAACCATCATCTTTTAATTTGCAACAAAAATAACTTCTAAATATGCAAATTAATGTATAACTATTGTTTACCATCAAATTGGATTACAACCATTTAACAACTATCTGTGATCACAACTATATCCTTTGTTTTTTGAGCAAAGAAATTTTTGAAAAAATAAGAAATATGAAAACCACACTTTCCCAAACAAAATTCCTATTTTTATCAATATGTTCATTCCAATGTAGTTGGATGTATAAGTACACTC
Source organism: Pedetes capensis (assembly GCA_007922755.1). NCBI lineage: Eukaryota > Metazoa > Chordata > Mammalia > Rodentia > Pedetidae > Pedetes > Pedetes capensis. The sequence goes on from VMDO01039666.1 coordinate 7,863, forward strand.
ATTAATGTGAGATGGAGGTGGAAACAACCTCTGTAAATATGTTTTTATTGACATAGTTCCATTCTATTCATATTTTATACATAATGAGAAGACTCCATATAATTAGAATCCCTTCAAATGACTAATTTCTTGCTTTATATTTGTAATGTTGTTGCAAAAGTACCATAAGACAACTGTATCAGTAAAATACAATTGGAATGTTCTTGTCTCTCTTATTCTCTTAATCACCTGTTCAGATGTCTTCTTTTCTGAAAGCTTTTCTCTGTGGTCATCTACAGAATTATAAGGACCACCATCTCATCTAAAAACTATACTATATCAACTCTCTAAAACAATTATCCTCATTCTTTGTGACTGGAAAATCATGAAACTCTCTTCTGTTTTCTTATATTCTCCCTCAGATTTATTGAAGTATAAAATTGACAAATATAATTATATATTTAAGGTGTACAGTGTGATGATTTGATATACAAATATAGTGAAATGAGCTACAACAAAGTTAATTGACACATCTATCGCATCATGTAGTTATCATATTTTGTTTTGTTTTTGTTGCGAGACCATTTAAGATCTATCCTCCTAGAAAATTTCAACTGTACCATACAGTATTGTTAAATATAAATAAATCCTACTGTACATTAGATCACTAGAATTTATCTTGCAACTGAAAGTTTGAACCCTTTGATTAGTATCTCCTCAACTCCCCAACCTTCCCTTCAGCACAATCAATGTCCTACTTGCGTTTCAATGAATTTGACTATTTTAGGTAGATTCCATGTATAAGTAATATCATACAGTATTTGTCTTTCTCTGTGATTTATTGCACTTACAATGCTATCACCGTTTATCCATATTGGTGCAATCTGGTAGTATTTCTGGTTTTTATCTGTTACAATTTATTTACCCATTAAGTTGATTCCATTTCTTGGCTATTGTGGATAACATTGCAATAAATATGGGAGTATAGATCTTTCATCAAGGTTATTTTGTTCCTTAGGATCTATATCCATAATGTGGAGTTGCTGTATCATACAGTGGTTTTAAGTTTTGAGGAAATTCCATACTCATTTTCTTAATGACTATTCAAATTTACATTCCCATCATGAGTTTCCTTTTCTTCACATCCTCAACAACACTTACTATCAATATCTTTTTCATAATACCCATGCTATCAGATATCAGTGTTCATCATAGTGTTCATGTGCATGTCTCTGATAATCAGTGATATTGAGCACCTTTTCATGTAAATGTTGATCTTTTCAATGTTTAATTTGGAGAAATATCTATCAGGTCCTTTGCCCATTTTTAATCAAATTGCGTGTGTTTTTGGCACTGAAAGATAGATGTTCCTTGTATATTTGAGGGGTCTGGGGTTTACCTCAGTTGGTAGGTGCTTGCTCTGTGTGTTCCGAGGCCCTGGGTTCAATCCCCAGCACCTCAAAAACAAGAGAATGACCTGGCATCCCACTCCCAAAATAATCAGCCATTAAAAACCCAATGAATAGCAGAAAATCACTAACATAGTGCTGGGCATAGCAGTGTCAGAGAGTATTTAGTTCTGTTGTACATACGGTTGCTATGAGGCAGATCCTACTAGATGGCACCAAACAAACAAGACAAACATTTGCACCAAACAAACAAACAAACAAACAAAAAACCCCAAAATATATTTTGGGTATTAAACCCATTATTAGATGTATAGTTTGCGAATATTTTCTCAGATTCTTTAGGTGGCTTCGTTATGATCATTGTTTCCTTTGCTATGCAGAAGCTTTTCAGTTTAAGGTAGCCTCATTTACTTTTGCTTTACTGCCAATGCTTTTTGTGTTATGGCTATAAAAACAACACCAAGACCAATGTCATGTAACTTTTTACCTACTATTATTCCCTAGGCATTTTAAGATTTTAGTGCTTAAATTTATGTCTTTAATCCATTTTGAGTTAATTTTGGTGAGGGTGACGTAAGGGTACGATTTCATTCTTTTGCATGTGGATATCCACTTTTGCAATCTCATTTATTGCAGAGATTATCCCTCTCCCACTGTGTATTCATGGCAACTGTATCAAATATTAATTTAAAACATTTGCAGTCTCTTTAATGATAAAAATTCTCAATGAAATAGGTACATAAAGTGTACCTCAATATAAATCATACATGACAATTCCATAGCTAACATCATATTGTAAAAAAGCTGAATTTTTTTTCCTCCAAGACCAGGAACAATATTAAAATGTCCACTTTCACCACTTCTTTTCAACTTACTACTGGAAGCTCTAGCCAGACAATTAAATAACACAAAGAAATAAAAATCATTTAAGTTGGAAAAGAATTATCCCTCTTTTCAGATAACTGCCAAAACTGCCATGCATGGTGGTGCATGCCTGGTATCCCAGTGACTCAGAAGGCACAGGCAGGAGAATCACAGGTTTGAGGCTATAGGCAGCCTACATAAATTAGCAAGACCATGTCTTGATTTAATAAATTTAAAAAGGGGTTGGGAGTGCAGCTCAGTGGCAGAGCACTGGCAAATTGTATACGAGGCTGTGGGTTCAGCCCTCCCCCACCCTAGTACTGCAAAAACAAAAACAACAACACCTGTCAAACATTAGTAAGGTTTCAGGATACAAAAACAAAATACAATATTCAGTTACATTACCCTAACAACAAATTATCTGAAAAAGAAATTGAGGAAATAATTCAATTTGTAAGCACAGCACAAAATGTAAAATACTTCAGAATAAATTGGGGCTGGGACTTAGCACAGTTCCTAGAGTGCTGCTCTGTACTCTCTGAGGACCTGGGTTCAATTCCCAGCACTGCAAAAACAGGAGAAGGATGTAGTGATCCACTCCAGAAACAATCCCAGATCAATCAGCAATTGAAACCCTTTATGAGGGTCGCTATATTTTGGACCTGACTAAATGGCACTGACCAACCAACAAGAATAAATTAAATGTCTAAACACTGAAAATTATAAAATGTTAATGAAAGAAACTAAAGAAAACACAAGTACATGGAAAGATACCCCATGTTCATAGAGCAAAAAGATTAATTTCACTAAATGTCTACATTATCCCAGACAATCTATGCATTCAATGCTCAATGTGATCCCTATCAAAATTCCAAAAGCATTTTTTCCCAGGGAGAAAATAATCCCCTAAAACTTTCAAGGAATCACAAAAGACCCTGAATAGTCAAACAATGTTGAGAAAGAGCATAGGTAGAAACACTACATTTCCTGATTTCATACTATGTTACAAAGTTTTATTAATCAAAACAGTGTGGGACTAGCATAGAAGCAGAAAAATAAATCAATGGAACAGAGTCAACTTTGTTCTTTTCATGGAGGTTTTAGCTGTTTGGTCATTTGGACCAGGTGATAATTAGCTTCTGCTTTCTTGCCTAACGTTCTTTCTACTCAGATGGTATGCCTTTCTGAAATTCTATAATCAATTTTAAGTCACTTGAAAATTTATACAGTAGAAATGACTATGAGACTCCATTCAAAATTCAACGTTGCAATGAAAGAGCTCCTTTGAGGTGTTTTAGGCATGTAGAAGAATCTATACACAGGACAATATTATCTAAAGCAAGTTAGAATTGAGGATACTTTTTTTGCATCTACAATGAATGTTATGGATGGAAAATATAATGAAAATCTCAAATCTTAGAGGAAATGGAAGAAGGAAATCTTCAGAAAGATTTCGCATATTGGACAACATAATAGTCCTTTAGAATCTTACCCTGAATCTACTGTTCTACATTGCCAAACCATTTAGTAAACAGCTTACCATGGTAGAGACAGATCTTGAAATTTTCCTCCTGGTCCAAATAGGCCTGAACATTCTCAGGGAAAGTAGAATATATTAAATAATTACTAATTAATTGATTCTGTAAATCAAAGTTAGTGTCACAGTCATGGTCATAGTGTCATAGTCTCCAGCAAGAGGATGGTACCAAAAAAAATCTTCATAATATATAGTAATTAAGGACAGAAGGGGGCTGGGATTTAGCTCAGTTGGTAGAGCACTGTGCTGCAGTCTCTGAGGTCCAGAGTTCAATTCCCAGCACCACAAAAATGGGAGAAGGACGTGGCAATCCACTCCCAAGGCAATCCCGAAACAGCCATTGAAAACCCTATGAGAGTCGCTATGAGTCGGATACCAACTTGACAGCACCTAACAACAACAACAACAAGGACAGAAGGAAATAAATGACAATGTGAAAAGAGTAAATACTGAGACTCATAGCAGTAGTAGCATGAAATACATTGAAAAAGATGTTTTGTTTCTTTTTCTATATTACATTTCAAATGCATTTTGTGTGTATGTATGTGTGCATGTGATGCTCAAGATTGAACCCAGGAACTTGTACATGCTAAACAAATGCTCTACCTCCTAGCTACATCCCCAGCCCCAGAGATAGTTCCTTTTCAGAGTAGCATTTTTTTCTTTTCATTCTTAAAAAAAGAGAGAGAGAGTTCTGAATGGCTATGGAAAGATTTATCCATAGTGCAATGAAAGTAATTTCATATAATTACCAATTTTATTGCACAGATACATACCTATATAAGAAGAATTCAAACATTCTATTGAATGCAAATATATGGTATTATTAGAATTCTAAGGTGAGAAAGTTATACTTTCC
>VMDO01039667.1:0-12512 GCA_007922755.1 Pedetes capensis
GATAAGAATGGTGTCAATATAAATGGTCTAGAAAATGCATGTAATTGTTCTAACAAGATAAAAACAAAGACCACTACAGGAAAAGTTTCTATCTTAAACAGAACTGGAACCCAAGGACATATAGAAAAATATTACTAAGTAAAAGATAGAGAAGACTTAGATGGGAAACTTAGATGGGAAGGGTGGGTTGGGGGGAAGCATAGGGGAGTGTAAGGGGTAACCTATATGAATAGTGTTTATCAAAATGCATATATGGAAATGGCACAATGAAAAGCATGTCAGAATGAATCACATTAAGGTATACATTAAAAATTTCCAATAAAAAAAAGAAAGGAAGAATGTTAGAGGAGGAATAAATGAATGTAAAATAAATCTTTATTTTCCTTATTCTTAGTTGCTAACAAACAGTTTATCCAACAAGCATAATAGTAACAAGCTAGGCATGCTGATGCAAGTCTATAACCCCAGCACTTGGGGAGCTGGGGCAGGAGGATCATGAGTTCCAAGGTCTCTCACACACACACACATAAAACCATCATCACCATCATAATGGAAACAATATGTTCAGTGATTATGGTTTATGAATAAGGGAAATGAATGACTTAATGTCAATGGTATAAGAAATGAGAGGAAGGATTTAGGAAGATAGATGGTTCTTGACTTATGATGGGTTCTAGTCCAATAAATAATATTTTCATATATCTAACTTATGGAACATCATAGCTTAGCAACCTAGTACATTGCAGGATATTGTTTTTTGTTTTTGTTTTTGTTTTTGTTTGGGGGGAGTTTCATGTGGCTGATTGGGAGCTCTGGCTCATTGCTGCCACTCAGTATCATGAAAGGATATCATACTGCATGTCACTGGCCTGAGGAAAGACCAAAGTTCAAACTCCAAAGTACTATTTCTAGTGAATGTGTATCACTTTGGCACCATTGTGAAGTTGAAATCAAAAGATGGACCGTGGGAAATCTGATACTATCTTTTCTTTCCTTTTTTTCTCTTTCTTTCTTAATTCTTTCTTTCTTCTTTGACATGATCTCACCATGTAGCCCAGGCTGGCCTCTAATTCATGATCCTCCTTCCTTTGCCTCCTGAGTGTGCTGGGATTATAGATATGTTCCACTACATCTGACTTGGAAAAGTCTTTACTCTGTTGTGAAGTAGTGGTACAACCCAAGTGGTATGGTATTATTTTAAAGAGTATTTGAATTAGTTTTAAATATATATTGCAAACTCAAGGGAAATTATCAAAAATTAAAACAAAGAAGTATAATTGACACACTGAGAAAATTAAAAAATTAAATTATATAAAATGTTTAATTAAAACCAGAGGAGGCAGAAAGGGAGGATAAGATAAGATGAGATAAGAAAGAAAGAAAGAAAGAAAGAAAGAGAGAGAGAGAGAGAGAGAGAGAGAGAGAGAGAGTTGGGCAATGAATGTAAGACAATAACAAATATCATAATCTTAACTCGTATATATCACTGTTGTTGTTGTTGTTGTTAGGTGCCGTCGAGTCGGTATCCGACTCATAGCGACCCTCATAGGGTTTTCAATGGCTGACTGTTTCGGGTTTGCCTTGGGAGTGGATTGCCAGGCCCTTCTCCCATTTTTGTGGTGCTGGGAATTGAACTCGGGACCTCAGAGACTGCAGCGCAGCGCTCTACCCACTGAGCCAAATCCCAGCCGTATATATCACTAATCACTTTAAACATCAATGGACTAAATATAATAATTAAAAGACAGAGACTATAAAAGTAGATAAAAAATCTAAGATACAACTATATTGTGTCTATTGAAACTTGTCTTACATATAAAACCACCGGAATAAAAATTAAAAGGATAGAAAAAGATATCATACTAAGAGAAAACATATACCAAAATAAAGCCAGAGTAGTAATATTAATTTCAGACAAAGCCATATTCAAAGCAAGGGATATTATCAGGACTTGAGAGGGACATTAAATAATGATAAAAGGTCAGTTTATCTAGAATACACAGCAATATATATGTACCTAACAAGAGTTTTTAAAAAAGGAAAAAAGTGAGCAAAAATCTGATAGAACTGCAGGTAGAAATAAATGAATCAACTATTATAGTTGAAGACTATATTCTGTTAGTAACTGGGACATCTGAGAAGCAGGAAATCATGAAAGACAAACTCAACTGATTTGAATCATCAATCAACTGGATCTAATCGACATCTAATAATAGTAGAACACACATTCTTCTCAACCTCACATAGACCATTCACTAAAATAGACCAAATTCTGGGCCATAAAGTATAGCTTATCAATATGTGTGCAAGTAAAATAAAATAAAATAAATATGTGTATGATGAATCAAAAATAGGGCTTAGAAATGTATAGGAAAAAAAGAGAAAAATCTAAGATCAATGATCTAAGCTTCTACTTTAGTAAACTAGAAAAAGAAGAGAAAATTTAATCGAAAGTAGGCACAATAAAAGAAATAACTTTGGCATGTATATCTTTTGTAATAATTACCTTTATATATTTCATATATTTAATTACCTTCATATATTTTAGAGAGTTCAATTTCTGTGTTTGCCATTTAACATCTAAGTAGCATAAAAAATTATCAAATCTTTCTGAGGTTCAATTTTATCAATTGAAGAGACACTAAACATATTTCATATATTTGTGGTGAAGATTAAGCAAAATAATTGATGAAAAGTGTTTAGTATATTAAACAGTGAGAAATGAGAAGGTCTGTCTTCATCAGCAACTTCATCACTACTACCACCGCAATTACTATCACCACCATAACCACTATTATTAATACAATCACAATCAAGTGGACATTGGTAGACAATATTAGACATAGACAAATGAAACATAGTGAGATAAAAAGATTAATTGTGGAATCCATAAGAAAAGTTTCTCTTTGCTAGAGAATTTGCCTATAGACCATCTTCCTCAGGATGTCTTCTAAGACAAATCTGTCCTGGTGTTGACGGCTTCCTTCTGCTCCCTTCTAGCTTGATGCTGCTGTTGCCTACCCACAGGTAATGGGCTTCATCTCTTCAAGTTCTGCTATAACATTCTACATATACACATCAGTTTATGGAATATTTTGTGGTAGGGAGGAGAGGCTAATATTGTATATCTCATAGGAATCAATATGAACATTCATATTAGACATTTCTGTTCCATCAAGGTCCTTCTTAGCAGCTCTGTAACAATGATTTTGCTGTCTTACCTTTTTCCCAACCCTGACTTCTTCTTCTCTCAAGTTTTCTTTCATAAAGTTCAAATTCCTCTCTTGCTATTAAACCATCATTCAGTTCTCCATGACTACGTTTCTCATAACGGTAACAAATCTCATAACCTGGATTTATAAAGTTATCTTTTTACCATTTCACTCTGCTTTGTAGACTCTTTCTTGCTTTGTTGTTGTTGTAGTCTGGAAGAAATTCTAGGGTAGTACCATAGCTTGTCCACATACTTTATATTTTATTTCTTTTCAATTCAATCTAATGTCAAAATTTTTCTCATCCAGATTAAAGCCTTTACCCTCCACCATTCTAAACTGATATCACAGGAAGAAAACTACACAGGGAATGGGTCTCACGACATGCTTCTTCATGACTGGTCCACCTACATCTTCTAGGGCAGCCTCTTGTTCCTCCTCTGTTGGAGAGGAAGAAAGTTGTAATCTGATACTTATGCCTTCTAGGAATTGGGATGCTGGCACCTTGTCTGAGTGCAGAGAAATCTGAAGGCTACCCAGTGATTCTAAATGGGAATCTTCCACTTCTTACTCCATGCTGGGCAAGCGCTCTACCACTGAGTGGCACCCCCAGCCCCTTTTTATTTTTCATTTTGAAACAGGGTCTCACTAAGTTGCATAGGCTAACCCTTTCTTAAAACTCACAATCCTCAGGCCTCAGCCTTCTGAGTCACTGGGATTAGAGGCATGCACTATAGCACCCATCTCGAAATATCTTTTTTAAATCAATATTCTGTAAAAGATTCATATTTTAAAAAATCACTATAAACTAAAGACTTCACAGGCTCCACTTGATAAAAAACCCTTGAAGTTGAATTGTTAACTTTTTAAAAAACAGCTTCAATCTCTTCATTTGCATTATAAAACTTGAACTTAATGAACCACCAGTGGTATAAATACATTAGAAGCTAGGTTGCCAATTAACATCTCTTTGGCTGTGCAGAGATAACCAAGCATAAAAATAGTTAAACAAATTTGACTTTAATGTAATTATATTGGAGACTAATTTAATCAGATATTTATCAGATTTCCCCATGGATCCGCTGAAGGAGCAGCATTAATATTGTTTTCCTAAACATTCACCAGAGCCAGCCCTTTTGTGGAAATAAGCAAATGAGGGCTCCTAAAGCTTTTGAACCTCTTTTCTATTGCATATTCTCACCCTCTGCAAGCATAAAACCCATTTGCTGGCAATGGTGCCATTTGTGTTAAGCACAAATGCTACTGATGCTGAATTGACCAGCTCTTGTTGAGATTTGTTCTTGTTAGGTGCCCTTGAGGTTGGATCCGACTCTTGGTGACTCAGTATACAACAGGAGGAAACACTCCCTGTTACTGTGCTGTGCCCGGTGCTATGTCAGTGCTTCTTTGCTATTCATAATGTTTTCAATGGCTGATTGCTTCAGGATTGTTTCGGGGGTGGGCTGACAGGTCCTTCACCCATTTTTGCACTGCTAGGGATCGAACCCAGGGCCTCTGAGAGCTCAGAGCAGCACTCTGCCAACTGAACTCAACCCCAACCCCTTGTTGAGACAGGATTACAGTAATTGCCTGTCTGATTGTTTGGAAAATCCCCTAATAATCCTAGTGAGATACAAAAAATGGGAAGGTAAAGGCAGGTGTGTCTAAGAGTATCAGGGAAATACATCATCAAGTTTTAAGAGCCTTTAATGTTACAGATGGAAAGCTGTGCTCCAATTTGTTCTCCCAGTTACCTTTTTTGCTCATCTGAATGGCTTTCTCCATTTCGGAACATGAATGAGTGTGCTTGCATCACAAAATTTGTGACTATTTTGTTCCTTGGCATCTGACATATATTATATTAGCATTTACACAGAGTAAACAAGTTTGCAAAGAAATAGGAGAAAAGCTTGATACTTTGACAAGACAATTTATGTCACAGTGCTGATTTTCACCTCATATCAAAATCATTTAAGTCACTGAAAGTAATAAATCATCATTTGAGTATTTTCAAGTACAGCTCCAACTGCAGGAGATCCTAAGTTGTATAGGATACATTCTTCCTTTGAGCAAGATTTTATTCATTTTTTGAAATGTTTCCTAAATATATTATAGAACATTTCATCCCTTTTATTCTGCATCAAGGTTTTAAATGAAAAACATGATAAATGCTGCTATTGAGTTCAGTGTCACAGTCCACAGGCACCTGACACTAAATTGTTAGGGGTATGGAGATGGATGTCTCTGGCTTCTCATTCATTTATTATATTTTAATATAATGGACAAAACAAGATACTGCCTTGGCTTTGCCTTGCTAAAAATAAGCTGAGTGAAGAAAAGTGGGAAGAAAGATAGTGAATCTGATCATTTCCAGTGACCATACTTTGGAAGTTACAAATAGCTTCTCAGTTATCACTGGACATCTCGTGGCCTCTAGCCATTGATTACCGTTTCATTTTGTATGTGTGTGTGCCAGTTTTTGAGAAAATGGTGTGCTATATGACCAATTTTCAAGCTTTTTGGGAAAGAGAAAGTGTAAATTATTATGCAAAGATGTAAACATTTCTTTTAGAAACGGAATTAGTCTTTGTTATACTTTTCCTTGGGCTATGAAATACCTGCAATGTATTTTTTGTACTAAGTGGTGTTTTGAATAGATACTTATATCTGACAGTCTGCTGTGCCATAGTTCTTGGGAATTCCAAGAAAATTCTAGGAAAACCAAGTTAAACAATAGTTAAAAATATACTTTTCTCTTTCCCTAAGCCCTACCTCTCTTGGAGAAAAAACATTCCTTTGTTGCTTCTTCCACTCCTTATCCTCACTTTCCTATGGAACAGCAGCTGTGTTTAGCATGATGAATTTCAATAAGATATAACAGATGTTGAAGAGACCTATGTTAATAATAATAAAAAAGATATAACCTACCCAGGATTTCTGTTCTCCATATACAGTTTCCATTTTTATCCATTTATAATTCAAGAACCCCAAGTGAAAATAAAGGATAAATTTCCAACAATGTGGACTGCCTATTCCCTGCCAAAGATAATAGAAACACTTTAGGTTTCACTGGGGCCAGGAAAGCGTTGTTTTCCCCTCCTTCCCTGATCCTTTGGACATGGAAGGTTAATGTGTACTTATCTCATATCCTTTCATGAAGCAAGCAATTGAGTCAGCAAGTGTGTAGATCCACGGATAAACAGAAGCTGTTTGTATTTAAAGGCTGCTTGAAAACTATGCTAGATTATGATGTTGTGGCTTGCAAGAGACTGTTTCTTATCATTAATGAGCTATAATTATGTGCCTGGCTAATTCCCTGGCCACTGACCTGAAAACAGAGCCAGATGCTTTTTTAGGACCAACTCAACCCTCCTCATTTGCTGCTGTATTATAGGAAAGAGGAAATAAACTAACATTTAATGAATCCCTACTACCCCCTAAGCATTAGGTTAGCACAATATTTACTTTATTTCATTTAATTCTTATTAAAATCTATACTAGAGTAAACTCACCCTGGGAGGACATCTTAGTTTATCTGTGATACCATGAAGAAACACATTAGATTGAATAATTTATGAATGCTATTCATTTCTCCCAGTCTTGGAGTCGGGAAGTCCAGGCTGGAGGCTCAGGGCTGCTGAAGTCCAGTTCTTTGCTTCACTGATTGTGCTTTTTCCATGTCCTCACATAGTGGAAGAGGCAAAGAGTTTCCTTGTATCTGTCTCATAAAGTCACTAATTCCCTTCATGAGGGCTTCATGACTTAATCATCTCCTAAAAGACCCTACCTCTGAATACCATCACATCAGTATTAAATTTCAACATATGAATTTGGGAGGGGACACATTCAGAGCATAGCAGAGGATTTCAGAAAGTTGCCCAATCACCTAGCAAGAAGCCAAGATGTCTAATTCCTAATCTTCCTCCCTCTTTTCATTGGTGGAGTGGCTGTATCATACTAACTTTCAAAGATTCACCCTATAGGAAACCTGCCATGGGATGTTATTTAAAGTTGCATTTAGCCATGGTTGTGTTAAGGCAGGCCTACCTCTTTCTCAATTTTTTCAATGTTGACTTGAGAGGTCCAGATACTTATGGAAATATTCCAATACTCCATGCTAATATCCTTCCTCCTCTTTAAAAAAATAGTAATCATACTCATGTGTTTTGTCATTTTACTTCACTATATAATTTCCTGAAAACATAGAAATGAATACATTCCTATAAAAGGAGAATGTCTTTACCCCCATTCTGAGTGGCTCTCACACATGCTAGGCAAGTGCTCCACCACTGAGCTGTACCCTACCCCCTTTTTTAACACACTTTTTTACTTTGAGACAGGATCTCACTAAATTGCACAGGCTGCTCCTGGCCTCGAACTCACATTCCTCTTGCCTCAGCTCCCAGAGTTTCTGGCATTACAGGCAACCATTGCAGCAAGAACCAAAAGGAGAATCTTAAAAGACTTGGCATTCTTGAAAACTGTAAGATGTGGCCACTTATGTAGCTAATTTAGGTTTGACATAATTATATTCTGAGAAATCTAATATGCATTCAAATGATCTCTCAGCTTGCATTTCCCCAGCTTTTGCATTTTCCAAATATGTAAAATATGCTGCTATATAACTCGAATTTACAGTACCAACATATAGTAATGAATGCATGAGCTTATGTTAGAAAAGTTCCTATCTTACATACAAATTAAAAAAACTGGGAGTCAGACTGATTCAACATGCTCACATCTGGAAAGTACACATGCCAAACATTTCCTATTGAAATGTTTCTCAATCCAGATGTTCAGTGACTACAACATCGTTTTCCACTCTTTATGCACTGTGTATTCGGAACAAAGACGGTCTATGGCATCTTATATCTCAGAATTCAGGTAGACTCTGGATACTGTTGTGGTTGATCTTAGTGTCAAACATGTTACCCACCTGGTATCTCTTTACTAAGAAATTTATTTTCAGCCAGGTTCAGTGGTGCATGCCTGTAATCCCCAGCAGTGTGGGAGGTAGAGGCAGAAAGATCACAGATTTGCGGCCAGAGGCAGCCTGCATAATTTAGCAAGACCCTGTCTCAAGATAAAAAAATTAAAAAGAGGCTAGGGGTAGAGCTCAATGGTAGTATATGTACAAAAAGTTTGTGCAAGGCCCTGGGTTCAGCCTACCAGTACCAAAAAAAAAAAAAGTTTATTTTCACTTGAAAAGAGAAAAATGTGATTAATACTTTACAATTGATTACTAATAATTCAGTCTAAATTTTCACATAATACATGAGGGTATATCAGCATAGACTCGATATTCACATTCAGAATAATAATGTTTTGTGTAGCTCCAGGCTAACAAATTCAATTCCTTCTGAAAAACAAATAGAAATGATCTGTGGAGTTTATTTATCCCTTCTTTTTCACTTTGTTTTATTTTTCAACTCTGTCCAGCTTCTTAGACTGCCTACAAATTTTTACTTCCAGTATTATCCTTCATTCTGTGAAATTTTGCCCAATTATTTAGGACTCAGTTTAAATGCCAATTCCTTAGAAAAATTTGCCTTAGTCTTAGCCCTCTGAAAACGACATGAATACCATTCTTCTCTCCTTTAGAGCATTTAGCATTTTGCTGCATCTTACAGTCATTTCTGTTCATATTTATGTGTTTCATGTGAATTAAGTTTCTTGAGGATGGAGTTTTGGCTTGTCTATTATTCTATTCCCGTGAACAGTCTATTTTCATGAAGAGTGCTTCACACATGGCATTTGAGTTGTGTGTTGTTATTGTTGTTTTTGTACTTTTAGGGAATTAAACATGTATAGTTGGTAGAGTGCTGCTCCTTATTCTCTGAGAAACTGGGTTTGATCCTCAGCACCACAAAACTGGGAGAAGGGCTTGGCAATCCTCTCCCAAAGCAATCCTGAAACAATCAGCCATTGAAAACCCCATGAGGGTCCCTATGAGTCAAACCCAACTGGATGGTACCTAACAGCACCAAAAACAACAACAACAACAACAACAACAACAACAACAACAAAAACATAATATAGACAAGCACGCAAAAGGTTTCTACTACTGTCATTTAGACTTAGTCTAGATGGTCAGGAAATCTGTGTGTCTATTTCCACAGTGGCAGCCACAGCTTTTTCTTTTGTTTTCTAATTCTGTACCACCTTAGAGGATAGTGGTAACCATGGGTCCAGGCATCATCAAAACCAAGTGAATCTTTACTAGATTTCATGGCAAAAATGGGGAAGATACTAATCCTGTGCAAAGCTGGGCAGTTCATTATTTTATTTGAGATGAGCAGAAGGAGAAAGAGTCTCAGAAATAGGCTCTACTGACTTGCTTCATTGCTAATCTTGTGTGAAAGAGATGTCAAGAAATATAAACAACTATTTAATTTTTATTTTTGTAGTGCTGAGGGGCTGAACCCACCGGTCCCATGCATATGAGGCATGTGATCTGCCACTGAGCAGCCCTTTTTTTATTTTTCACTTTGTGACAGGGTCTGAGTTGCACAGGCTGCCTCAAGTTTGCAATCCCCCTGCCTCTGTCCTGAGTCGTGGGGATTACAGGAGTGTGCCATAGTGCTCTGCAATACAAGGAACTTTGGCTTCTACATTCCACGTTCCATCAATTTTTTTTCGTGCTATGGAATGAACCTAGGGCTTTGAGCATGCAAGGCAAGTGCTCTACCACTGAACTATATCTTGAGTCAGCATCTTTGCTTCAACAAACTCTGTAGGATTGAGTTGTGAGTAGACTTTCCATTATTCTATTTCAGGCTGGGATTTAGCTCAGTTGGTAGAGCCCTGCGCTGCAGTCTCTGAGGTCCTGAGTTCAATTCCCAGCACTGCAAAAATGGGAGAAGGGCCTCACAATCCACATCCAGGGCAATCCCGAAACCATCAGCCATTGAAAACCCTATGAGGGTCACTATGAATCGGATATGGACTCGACGGCACCTAACAACAACAGGAGGTTGAACCCAGGGCCTCATGTATGTTTTGCAAGCACAAGATTGAGTTGCACACCCAGTCCATTTTTTACTTTTTTATTTTTGAAACAGAGTCTCACTAAGTTAACACAGGCTGCCTCTGGCCTCGAATCTGCAATCCTATTCCCTCTGCCTCCCCATTTGCTGGGCTCCACAGGCATGCACTAGCACACTTGGCCTATTCTTTGATTTTAAATATACTTTATTCTATCATCAGAATGTGGGAAATACAAAAAATCCACTTCAGTAATATCTTCCCTGAGCAACATATGAAAAATGTGTTAAGCTCATTATAAGCTTGAGGCACTTATTTAAAAGTTGGTGAAGTCTCAGTACGCTGTAGTCATATTTTCACATTTGCCTAAGTTCTGGCTCAATAGAGTAGTCTAATAAATATACTATGAATATTTAATGAATGGCTTAAGTAATTGTACTTAAAACCTTAAAAAGACTATGCTTTTTTTTAGTTCTAGAAACTAATCATGCTCATGTAAACCCTTCTTACTGAATAAATATCCTGAGTTGTGAAGATTATATATATTTCTAATGACTAAACAAAGTAAATGTTATTGTCTAAGTCCCAATTACAGGAAATAATTTCAAATATTCTCCTGTCTTATTAAAGTTTCTGAACCAAAATTAATCCAGAAAAAAGAATGACTTTTCTGAGGTTTATACTAAAGTCATGGTATCATGTGTGAAGTATAGAATATTTCCAGTTTATAAATTCTCTTGGGTTCTCCTTGTAATGAAGATTGGGGTGAGATGGTGTCATCCTAAACTTAATGGCTATGAGTAAGTTCCCTCTGTGCTGAGAAATAATTAAACTAAGTTAATATCTTTTTTAAAATGTTGCAAAAGACTTCTTTAAAGCATTGAAAAGTAAAGATGTCACATTGAAGATGAAGGCACACCTGACTCATGTTATGGTATTTTCAGTGGCATCATATGGTTGTGAAAGCTGGACGCTGAATAAGGGAGACAGGAAAAGAATTTTTTGAATTATGGTACTGGAGACAAATATTGGATATATGACAGACAGCCAAAAGAACCAACAGAACTGTCCTAGAAGGGCTACCAGAGTGGTCCTTAAAACTAGGATGGCTAGACTGCATCTGATGTATTTAGGACATGTTGTCAGGAGGGACCAAGCCCTGGAGAAGGACATCATGTTTGGGAGAGTGGCAGGCCAATGGAAAAAAAAAAAAGGAAGACCCTCAACTAGAGGTATGGACATGGTGTCTGCAACAATAGGCTTAAACATAAAAAAAGATCTTGTGCCTGATACAGAATTGGAGAGTGTTTTAATCTATTTTACATAAAGTTACTGCCTGCAGCTGTACCACTGTGGCATTGATTCCATCAAATCTCTGAAGCTAAGCAGGGTCTGACCTGGTTAGTACTTGGATGGGATACTGCCTGGAAATACCAGGTGCTGTAGGCTTGGGAAAAGAACAGCAACCCACTCCCAAAAAACCAATCAGCCATTGAACACCCTATGCATAGCAGAGTAGCACTGACAATAGTGTTTCATCTGTTTTACATAGGGTTGCTATGAGTCAGGTACTGACTCAAAGGCACCTAACAACAACAACATTGGGTCACTATGAATTGGACTTGACTCAATGGTACCTAACGATAACAACAACAGCAACTGTGTAAGTTCTACCATTTGGTCCACTTGAGGACCTGATGCCACTTCCTTGGCTTCGATGTTAGCAATGCATACCTCATTTTGACTAGCTGATGGCTATAGGATGCCAGTTGGGATATGTCTCAAAGGCAAGAATCCCAAATGAAATGTATTTGTATTTTCTTTAGCTTTATGCCATTTCAAGGGCAGAATACAGTGGGGAAAAGCAGTGAGGATGGGCAGTTGTATTTAAAAAGGGACAAGGTTTTCTATAGGAATATTTTCTGAAATTCTAGTATACTTACTTCAACTTATACATATGGAACACCCATCATGTGGAAGGCACTATTGTAAGTGCCATGAGGGACACATGGGAACTGTCAAAGGCAGTGATGACTTAGTGATGGAGATGTACGTAAATACATCTTCCGCAGTTGGAGTGTAATCCCTGCATGGGAAATGTATGCACATATGTTGGGCAATATCATTAATATCACACACCAGCAAAATTCTACTAAAGATCATTCAGAAGCGACTGCAGCAATACATAGACAGGGAATTACTGGAAAATCAAGCAGGATTCAGAAGAGGGCGGGGAACTAGGGACATCATTGCTGATGTCAGGTGGATATTAGCTGAAAGCAGAGAATATCAAAAAGATGTCTATCTATGTTTTAT
>VMDO01039668.1:0-12503 GCA_007922755.1 Pedetes capensis
AGGAAGCTGAGGTTTTTAAAACTCATTCTTTACCAGTTATATACTGTTAATATATTTTTCTTATTTGGTATTTGCCTTTTAAATGTCTTTGTCATTTAACATAAGAGTAGTTTATTTTTATATGTTTACAGAATCAAATGGAGCACACATTGTTTTTATTGTTTCTATTTTTATTTTTTATGCTTAAATTTATCTTTTCCAGTTTTAAGATTAGTTTTTACTCAATTTCGCCTTCTTCATTTATTTACTTACTGTATTTCAGATTACACTGTTTGATCCATTTTAAATTTATTTACATGTTCTATGACATAAAAGTTTAATTTTATAATTTTAAAATGACTAAATAAATATCACCAAATCACTGATTTGCATTGAAATACACTATTTTACAAGGTTCTTCTCTCAGTTATTTTTTAACTTATTCCCTTCAATCTGTCTTTTCCATTTCCATTCTTTCCTTCTCCCCAAAAGTGACAATTTTCTTTTGCATTTATATCTTTTTGGAATATTTTTGTTTCTGTGAAATGATTATTTGTATGCCTATATTGTTAATTTGCATAAATGCTATGTGTGTAGTATATTTTTCATTTTCTTTTTTCTACTCCACATAGAGCTTTTTATTTTTATCCATATTACTGAGAGTACATGTCTACACATTGTAATAGGTCCTAATCTACATGGATTTCTGCAGCATGCAGTCATTACTTTCTGTGTCCCTTACCCAGCCACAGGTATCTGAATTGCCTCCAACTTTCCTCTACCACATACAATGCTTCAAGAAATATCTGGATTCATTTCCACTCATGGTTTTATATAGAGTGGAATCTTTGGTCATAAAGGTATACTTTTATTTACTTTTGTTCAGTATTGCAAAATTGCTTTAAAATGAAATGCTAAGTTATTCTGAAACCAAACCAACAGTACCAGAGTATACCTGTATTATTTCCTCCCATGAGCACTTACCATTATCAGCTACTGTTTTATCTATTTACTAGGTCTTCAGAGGTATGTCATTGTTATTTTAACTTGCATTCATCTAATTATTAATGATTTTTAACATCTTTTTGTAAGTGTATTAATCCTTTGAGTTTCCTCTTTTGTGAACTGCCTTTATACATATATCTTTGGACAATTTTTCTACTGGGGTTCATATCTACTTCTTGTTTATTTGTATGATGCCCATGTAATTCTAGATATTTGTCTCAACAATGTTTAATATTTAATTTTAAAAACTCTAATGTGATATAATCAATTTTGGCAATTTCCTACCTCACTATTCTAGAGTATTGTACTTTTCCACAATCATAAGACTAAGATATTCTGTTGAATTATTTTCTATTACCTTTGTGGTTTTCATGTTTAGATCTGTCTGCCGTCTAGAATCCTCTCCATAGCATGGTTTATTTTTCTTTACATAGTAAGATATTTTCCCCAACAGTGTCCACTAAATAGTCTATCCCTTTTCCATATTGCCATGTACCTGTGTTGTTTATCAATTTTTCAATAAATATATACATATATATACACATACATACATCTATATATACATACATATATGAGTCTGTTCTAAAATCTCCAGACTTCTATCGATTTATTTTTCTTTCCATCAGTTCTGTAATTATAGATTTATAAGATGACAATATATAAGATGAATCTGTGTCTTTAAACTTTTTTCAAAGTAGATTGGGCTCTCCATAGGCGTTTATTCTTCCATACGAATTTTGAATTTTTTGAAATAAGTTTGAGTTCTTGTTAAGCTTGTTCTAGAAATTATATAGATTTTTTTCTAAAGCAACCAATGCTTCACTTATATTACGCTTCAATTATTGATAATACATTACAACATTCTTAAGTTTGCTTGCTTTCTCTCTTTCTTTCTTTTTCTTGATACTTGCAGGTTGAATCCAGGGCGTTGCATGCACTTCACAAGTGCTCTCCCACTGGGGTGCACATCTAGCCCTTTTTCTTTCTTTCTTTTTTTTTTTTTTTTTTTTTTTTTTTTTTTTTTTTTTTTTTTTTTTTTTTTTTTTTTTTTTTTTTTTTTTTTTTTTTTTTTTTTCTTTTTTGAGTCAGAGTCTTGCTAAATTACAAAGACTGCCTCAAACTCTAGATCCTCCTGCTGTACCTTCTGAGTTGCTGGGATTACAGGCATGCATCACTGTGCCTGCCCCATTCTTACTTTTTCTATATATATATTTTTTTAATTTGAATTTTTTATTGAATTCTATTTTAGCAGTTTTTAGTTGGTTTTATTGGATTTCTCTCCTAGAGAATTCAAACTTAAATCTCTTCTTCTGTAATACTTATTTATCTGAATTCTTTTTCTTGATATGTAGCATTAGCTAAAGCTACATGAAGAACATAAAATGACAACAATGATGACAAGTATTCTCATCTTATTTTTTATTTAATAGGAATAGTTCAAGAATTTTTTCATAAAGTATAATAGATATCTCTACCATATGAGAGGATTATTAAATTATTAATTTAATAAGATATTACATAATAAATAGAAATTTAATGTTATCAAACATTTTTATCATTTGTGTGTCAAAGTACAATCTCTCTCATTTCATATATTAATTTAATTGCTATCCTTATAAATTTCCTATTTTTGAGCCAACCTTCCATTTGTGGAATAAACCTAACTTAATCATAACCTGATAAACTTTATTGTACTAATAAAATCACTTTACTATATATATTTATTTAGAATTTTCTGACATTTTGCAGAAATTTTCAGTTTTTTCAGATGATATAAATGTCAAAAGTAGTTTAAAAAGTTATATCTTATAGTGTTTCAAGATTTTGATCATTACACATCTTGAATTAGAAGATTTCTCAGGGAACTATTTGACAACTTTCAAAATTTCAGTAGATTGAGAGTTTCCATTTACTAAATCAATGTATCAATAGATATTTCATTATACAGTTATCCATTCAATCCAGGTTTTCAAATGTGGATTGTAGATCATACCTTAGATTTTATTTTATGAAATCTTTCAATGTCTTTGATAATTCTTTTCTTTTCTCCCTTTATTCTAGAATTATGTATTGAAATTGTTTTCCTATTTTCCTGGTTTGAGAAACTGCAGAAGTTTTTTCTTTGCAAATATTTATTTAATTTTTAACAACCAGAACTTTATTTTCAAAATCTACAACTTTTGTTCATATTTACCAGCTCCTGCTTTTATTTTATTAGTTTCCTTCTCCTAATTAGGTTATTTTTAATTTTGTTAATTAATATTTGATCTGTTTATATAATAGAGTAGATTAAATATTTTCACTTGTTCTAATTTAATAACAACTGGATTTAAACTGGTCAGATATTTGTGATTACACCTTTGCCTAGGTCCCCTGTGTTTTGATGTGTATTGTTCTCAATATCCCTATTTCCTAAACACCGAAACTGCAATTTTTAATTCCTGCTTTAGCCCAACAATTATTTAGGAAAATTGTGGCAGTTATTTAATCCACACGTGATTGGAGCGAAGGGGTTCCTTTATATATTTACAATTAATTTCTCATAGTCTGATCGGCCAGTGAGCCCAACACAATTTTAGCTGCTTTATATTTACTTAAGATTTTTTTAAACTTAACATACTTTAAAACTTTTTAAAGCATTCATTCCCTACTTAATAAAATATGTTACCTGTGCTTCAATTCTGTTAGATCATCTGTTTGAAGCCATTTAAATCTTTTACATCTTTATTCAGGTTTTTGCCTGTTAATCTTTCAGATATATAGAGAGGTTTCTATCAACCACAATGATGGTCAACTGTAAGGCATTACTACAGTTTTTCAGTATGCAATTACTCTCTTTATACCATTTTAATCTCTTTTTCATTAAAATCTACTTTACAGTAGCATTTCTATCTTTATTTCTGTTTCTTTACATTTGCTTTAAATATTATTGTCTATCCTGTTACCGTAAAATTTTCCAAGTTACTGGGAATGCAAGGGAAATTGCTCTTGTAAATAGCATAAAATTCTTATTTTTGGACTATTTTATTTTTATTTGATGTGAGTTTTTTATTAAATCAATGTTGTTAGGTGCCGAGTCAGGTCCAACTCATAGCAACCCTATATACAACAGACTAAACACTACCCAGCACTGCGCCATGCCCAGCACTATTGTCAGTGCTTCTCTGGTATTCATAAGGTTTTCAAAGGCTGATTGTTTCTGGAGCAGTTTGCCAGATCCTTCTCCCAAGTCTACAGCACTCAGTATTCCCAGGCAGTCACCCATCCAAGTACTCAACAAGACTCGACCCTGCTTAGTTTCTAAGAACTGATGAGATTGGATGCCACAGTGGTACAGCTGCAGGCTTTTATTAAATAGGGAGATTTAAATTAGTCCTACTTATTGTTATAATTAAGATGGTCAGTTTTTAATAATATATTCTTATATTTTATGCCTTTTAAGATTCCTTGATCTTTTTTGTTTCCTAGTGTATGTTTAATTTTTTTCTTTACTTTTTTCTTTAGATTTATTGAAAATATTGTTCTATAACTATTACGAAAAAGTATATTAAGCAGTATCAAATGCATTAAATGTGCCCAGGAAGTACTTTTTTTAAATTGTCATTTATCATCATCACAATCATAATTATTCTGATATTGTTGTTAGATGCCATGGATTCAGGTCTGACTCATAGAGGCCCTATGTAAAACAGAATGAAACAGTACCCAACATCGTACCATGCACATGATATTTTTATGTTTAAGCCCATTCTTGTAGCACTCTGTCAATCTCTCTAGTTGAGTGTCTTTTTGTTATTGGTTGACCCTCCACTCTCCCAAATATCATGTACTTCTCTAGGGATTGGTCCCTCCTAACTGTGTGTCCAAAATACATAAGATGCAGTCTAGACATCCTTGCTTCCAAGAAGCACTCTGGTTGCACTTCCTTTAGGACAGATCTGTTGGTTCTTTTGGCAGTCCATGGCATATTCAATATTCGTCTCCAGCACCATAATTCAAAAGCATCAATCTTTCTGTCTCCCTTATTCAATGCCTAGCTGTCACAGGCACATATTACTGAAAATATCATGGCATGAGTCAGGCTTAAATGTGACATCTTTAAGTTTCAAAACTTTAAAGAGGTCGTTCCCAATGCAATGTACCTTTTGATTTCTTATAACTGCTGCCTCCCTAGGTGTTCATTATAGAACCAAGTAATGCAAAATTTTGGACAACCTCAATCTTCTCTTCCTTTATCACAAAGCTGGGTACTGACCCAGCTGTAAGGATTTTTGTTTTGCTGATGTTGATGTGCAATCCATACTGAAGGCTATGTTCTCTTCATTAGTATATATTTCAAATCCTCTTCATTTTCAGCAAGCAGAATTGTGTCATCTGCATAATGCAGATTGTTAATGAGTCTTCCTTTAATCATGATGCCACTTTCTTCTTCATAAAGTTCAGATTCTAGGATTATTTGCTCAGTATAGAGAATTGAATGGGAATGGTGAAAGGATACAGTCCTGTGGCACATCTTTCCTGACTTTAAATCAAGCAATGTTTTTTTGTTCTGTTCAAACGACTGCTTCCTGATCCATGTACAGATTCTTCAAGAGTCCAACTAAGTGTTCTGGTATTCCCACTTTCACAAAGTTACCCATAATTTGTTGTGATAGGAAACATCAAACAAAATTCAGAGAACCACTTGACTTTTATTCCTTTCTAAATATCTGACACCTACAGGTGTACCTCCCTGGAATTCTATCTCTTCAGATATTGGAAGCTAAGCAGGGTCAGGCCTACTTAGTCTTTTGATGGGAGGCCACTTGGGAATACTGGGTTCTGTCAGTTTGGGAAAAGGACCCAGCAGCCCACTCTTGAAACAATCAGCCATCGAAAATGCTATGAATAGCAGAGAAGCACTGACAATAGTGTCAGACATGGCGTAGCATCAGGTAGTGTTTCTTCTGTCATACTTAGAGTGACTATGATTCGAACCAGACTTGATGACACCTAACAACAATGATTACCAGATAGGACGACTGTGTAAGTCTTTGTTGAATCTTCGAAATTCATAAATTTCCCAATGGTATGTCCAAGTGTTAGTCCATTCTAATTCATTTTTCTAGGTACATGGTAAGGCCTTTAGTTTCACTCTCTTCATTCTGAAATCTCAAAAAGTTAGCTCCCTTTTAGTCTTGATCACCTCAATTCACCACCTCTTCTGCCTCATTTTTCCTGAGTATCAGCTCTGCTTGTTCCGGGTACACACTTACACTTACCTATGAAGCAGTCGTATGCCACTTCTTCACGGTGCAATCCATGCACTAAGACACTTCCTAGCCTATCTCCTGTCTTTCCATCCAGTTTCTGTCTTTTCTTTCTTCATAGTCCATGTTTTCTAGAATTTAATGAAGTGCACAAAGTAGATGTTATACATTTACTTCTGCCCCATTACAAAATTGTTTTTAAAATTATTCTTGAGTACTATATTTTTCTTATTTTTATGGGAATTTTTTCATTTCTCCTTGTTCTTATTTATCTTTGAGAGAAAATTTGATTCCCTTGATCTTATATTTGCCTATGAGTAGAAGTATGGATGCTGTCCCAATCTGCACTTTGTCTTTTTGCTTAGAAACCTTTCTCCAGACTTCATCCTGGATGGATACACTACATATTAAGACCCAGCTGCCAGAGGAACAGTGAGGAAGAGTCTGAACAGCCCAGGCCAGATGTTTAGCCACGCTTTGCACATCCCACTCTCCATGTGTCCCTTTCTCCAGGTTGTGTACCTTGTATGGCTATCCAGACCTCCTTTCTGGTACTTCCTACCTCATCAAGGAAAAGAGCGATGGTACTCAGCAAGAACCTCTGTTTTCCTACTGCAGTGC
Source organism: Pedetes capensis (assembly GCA_007922755.1). NCBI lineage: Eukaryota > Metazoa > Chordata > Mammalia > Rodentia > Pedetidae > Pedetes > Pedetes capensis. The sequence goes on from VMDO01039668.1 coordinate 6,855, forward strand.
ATTGTAGTGGCCTGTGTGTATAAGCCACACACACGCGCGCGCGCGCGCACACACACACACACACATATATGCACACACATAGGTCCACCTTTGAAGAAAAGTATTCCAAGGAAAATGTTCCCATTTTCCTGTGGTCTGCAACACATAACAGGTGTTAGTCGAATTCCACCAGGTACTTCATTCTTTTCCAGAACACTGTATTGCTGTAATATAGAGAAAAGCTATTTATCAACCCACAGTGACAACTTACAATTGTGTTGTTGCATCCCAACTGTGCATCCCAACTGTGTTGTTGTTGTTGTTGTTGTTGTTGTTGTTGTTGTTGTTGTTAGGTGCTGCTGAGTTGGGTCTGACTCATAGTGACCCTATGCACAACAAAACAATGCACTCCTCCACACTGTGCCATACCCACCACCATGTCAATGCTTCTCTGCTATCTATAGAGTTTTTGATGGCTGATTATTTTGGGATTGTTTTGAGAGTAGGCTATCAGGTCCTTTTTCCATTTTTTGCAGTGCTGGGAATTGAACCCAGGACCTCAGCATGCAGAGCAAGCACTGTGCCAACTGAGCTCAACCCAGCCCATATCATAGTTAGTTCAGCCAAAGTATCTGACAGGAAAATAGTCATACTCCTAGTTTTCAATGCTGGTGCAGATTTTCCCTTATTTTTTAGGGTTTTTTTGTGTGGTTTGGTTTTTATCATATCTTCTTTTTTGTTCATTTTAATGATTTCTCAGGTGCAATTGTCAGGACACCTTGAGAACAAAGTTTGAAGCATGTGCTCAAGTCATTATAGTCTGAAAGTACAGAGATACAAATATACACTATATTGCAAAAGTCTGCAAGTTCTTGACAGCAATCTAAGAATTGTACTATTACAGAATTGATGCCCATGAAACCTACACTTTCATTTATAAGCATCACCTTGTTCAGAATATAAAAAGTGGTACCATCTTAAAAGGGTATTCAGAAAACTGCAAAATAAATCTCATGAGTGGGTATGGCAAGTCACATCATCATTTGGCACTGGAGAGTTAACTTGTATTCCTGAAAAACAAGCCTGGGAATCAGGTTCCATTCAGGCTGATCGTGGGAAGATATTTGAAGATACTGCAGCCTTTGGCACCAAATTAGACAATGGACATGAGTGCCAGATGGGAGTCAGTACCAGCTCTGCTCCATCAGTCAGCAAATATACCAACAAGGAGGCTTTTTGCCACTGTGTAGGGGGCCACCACAAACATCTCAAGATTATAATGATTCCACAGATGGTATCCCCAGAAGCTACCCAGAGCTACCATTCTCCCCAGAGGCTGAATGTGCTGCATATATCCTCTGGAAAGGAATCCTCCATCAACAGGGAAAGGGGCCTTACAAGCTTAAAAGGAGCTAGACCACCTATCCCAGGAAGCTGTCTCCATGGCCTTTACACAACTGGAACAGGCTACAAAATGATGTAACAAATACTTTGAAATATTCTCCATGGGTTCCATCTTAAAGCCATTCACTTCAAAAACTCTTTTGGCTCTAAGGAAATATTTTTAATAGCTGGATTATATAATCCAAAAAAAGGTTCTTGAGACAGTCATAAACAGATGCTTTGAAGAGAGCAGTGATTCTTTTGACTATTGGGCAAAAAAGAAGATAACATATTCAAGACTTAAAAGGATGGCATCCCTTTCAAAAGGGCCTAATCCATACCCAGGAAGTAATTTTATCACTTGGCAGAGGCTGGTCTAGCCATTTTGGACAGGTATAAGAGCTGTCCAAAATACTGAATTGCTAGTTCCCAATAATTCTTTGGCCTCATCCTCCATAAAAGGTTTTAGAACTATGAAGGCAACAAGCTAAATGATATATGGCAATATTATAAATGGATCCATAACTCTTAAAATGTATCCAAGGCTGAATATTTCAAAGGGCCTGGCTCTCATTAGTCACTTGCTTTAGCACCTCAAGTGTATCATAGTCTCAGATTCTTTCAGAACCATCTATTATCTTACTTATCACTGACATGAAATTACCTTTGCAGAATTCAACACATGAACATTCTAGTTTACTGTCAAGTAGAATGTGCTTGGTAGATGCAGTATTAAATGTGATGTCTACTTTAAACTTTTTCACCATTTGTTGTACTGAACAAGTTGAACAAATGATGAATATGTGGAGACCTTGACTGATTCTGCTATTTAGATGTCCAAAAATCAAGATAATCCAAGCTGAAAGATTTGGCGGAACTGTTGGTTCCCCCACAGGCAAGGGAATGATTCCTCTGCATCCTGCCACAAGACTGGCTACTACAAACATTCTACTCCCAAAGAAAGAGCAGAATGCAAACATTCTGCTCCTTCTCCCATTAGTTATTGCTGTTCTCCTGACAGTTATTTGCTAACACATCTAGAGAATAAAGGAGAAGACATACTCTACTTTCCCTTTTGTGCAGGCTGCTCTCTCATGTTATTGTTGTTGTTGGGTGCCCTGGAATCAGATCTGACACACAGCAACCCTATGTAAAATAGAACAAAACATCACTCAATACAGTGCCATGCACACGATCTTTGTTTTTTGTTTTTGTTTTTTTTTCCCCGGTACTGGGGGTTGAACCCAGGGCCTTGCGCGTGCATGCTCTGCAAGTGCTGGACCACTGAGCTGCACCCCCAACCCATTTTTTTTTTACTTTTTTGAGACAGGGTCTCGCTAAATTATGCAGACTGCCTCTGGTCTTGAACTTGTGATCCTCCTGCCTCCGCCTCCCAAGCTGCTGGGATTACAGGCATGCACCACTGCGCCAAGAGCACATGATCTTTTTATGATTGAGCTCAATGTCATAGCGCCTATGTTTCTTCTCATTTTGAGTTGTGCTACATCAGCAAAAGGAGGTGTCATTTCTGTCATTAAAGTCAACCCTACTTTGAGGAGGCAACTCTTCTCCAGCCATTTGTTGAATTCTTTCAAGCCTGAGGGGCTCTTTTTCCTGCACTATATTTGACAGTACTTCTCTGCTCTTCATAGGGTTTTCAAGGGCTAATTGTTTTGGGAATGGGCTGCCAGCTCCTTCTCCCTAGTCTGTCTTAGTTTGGAAGGTCAGCTAAAACCTGTCCACCATGGGTGGCCCTGCTGGTATCTGAAATACCGGTGGGCATAGCTTTCAGCATCACAGTAACACACAAGCCCCTGCAGCATGACAAGCTGACAGACATATTAGACACCTTTAAATTTGTTATTATTTAATATGTATATATATTTAATATTGTTGGCAATGCCATCTCATTTAATCCTCATAGAAATTCAGTAAAGTACTTTCTACTAGTAGTACTTTTTTGCTCATGAAGAAATTGAAATTAAATAATTTCTCCTAGGTTACACATCTCATTAATGGTAGGGACTAGGATTCAAACCAAACGCTTCTAACAGGAGTACACACTCTTAACTTCTCTGTTCCATTCCCCTGCTATCTGTTATTGTCAACATATAGGTGTCCTACCACGTGGAGACTCTTGAAACTCGAAGCAGGATATTAAGAGCTGGTTACAAAGCTAGTCTTCCATTTCGTGTTTCCTCTGTGATGCGTTTAAATCAGTCTATTCCTGTATGCTCACGTCATGTATCTCTCTCATCTATCTGCCTTCCAAAGACCTGGTCCTGACTTTCTTCCATCTTCCTTGGCATTGCCAGTCTTCAGTGAATAAAGAACTCTTCTCCAGTCTGAACCCAAACTCTTTGGACTCCAGGAGACCATATGATCAGTGGTCTGCATCTTGGACTAAACTGGAGGCCTTCTTGGCTCTGCCATTAAGTATTTTCTTTAATCTGAAAACTCAACTATTATTCAACCACACTAAACTGAATGCCAATGTAATCCTCTGTGTTTCTTGTCTGTTTCCACACCCCAACCCCCTGCCTTTAACTGTCACCACCTAATCTTGTTTCTTTTCTATTTTCTCTTTCCTATCTTTCTTCCTCCCCCACACATCTGTCAGTTTGCCACACTGTGGGGGCTTGCGTGTTGTGATGAGATTGAGAGCTCTGCCACTGGAACCTCAGACATGAGCAAGGTTACCCATGGTGGACAAGTTTTCAGCTGAGCTTCCAGACTAAGACAGACTAGGGAGTAGGATCTGGCAAGCCACTCCCGAAACAACTAGCCACTGAAAACCCTATGGATAGCAAAGAGACATTGTCAGATATAATGCCAGAAAATGAGGCCCCCAGGTTGGAAGGCACTCAAAAGACTTCTGGGGAAGAGTTGCCTCTTCCAAGTAGAGTCTAAGGTGATGACGGAAATGGAATAAAGCCCCAGGGTGCTCAACTTGCTGATGTGGCACCACTCAAAATGAGGAGAAACAACTCTAAACATCCATTAATAATTGGAACATGGAATGTACGTAGTATGAATCTAGGCAAATTAGAAATTGTTAAAAGAGAAATGGAGCCCACAAACATTGACATTCTAGGCATCAGTGAGCTAAAATGGACCGGCATAGGCCATTTCGAGTCAGACAATCATATGGCCTACTATGCTGGGAATGATAAACTAAAGAGAAATGGGGTTGCATTCATCATCAAAAAGACATTTCAAGATCTGTCATGAAATACAAAGTTGTCAATGATAGAATAATATCCATACGCCTACAAAGAAGGCCAGTTAATATGACTATTATTCAAATTTATGCACCCACCACCAAGGCCACAAATGAAGAAAGGGAAGACTTCTATCAGCTTCTGCAATCTGAAATAGATCAAACATGCAATCAAGACATACTGATAATCACTGGTGACTGGAATGCAAAGGTTGAAAACAAACAAGAAGACTCAGTAGTTGGAAAATATGGTCTTGGTGACAGAAACAAAGCTGGAGATCGCATGATAGAATTTTGTCAGACCAATGACCTTTTCATTGCAAATACATTTTTTCAACATCATAAATGGAGACTATACACATGGACTTCACCAGACAGAACATTCAGTAATCAAATTGACTACATATGTGCAAAGAGACGATGGAAAAGCTCTATACAAAATGTGAAAAGAAGACCAGGTGCTGACTGTGGATCAGACCATCAACTTTCCATATGCAAGTTCAAACTGAAGCTGAAGAAAATTAGAACAAGTATACGAGAGCCAAGGTATGACCTTGAGTATATCCCACCTGAGTTCAGAGACCACCTCAAAAATAGGTTTAATGCATTAGACACAAATGATAGGAGACCAGAAGAGTTGTAGCATAAAAGATATCATTCAAGAAAGAAGCAAAAAGTTCTTAAAAAGACAAGAAAAAAAGAAAAGACCAAATTACATGTCAAAAGAGACACTGGACCTTGCCCTGGAACATCGAGCAGCTAAAGCAAAAGGAAGACATGATGAAGTTATGGAACTAAACAGAAGATTTCAGAAGGCAGCTCGAGAAGACAAAAACAAATATTATAATGACATGTGCAAGGAGCTGGAGGAAGAAAACCAAAAGGGAAGAACATGCTCTGTGTTTCTCAAGCTTAAGGAAGTGAAGAAAAAATTCAAGCCTCGAGTGGCAGTAGTGAAAGATTCTACAGGGAAAATATTGAATGATGCAGGAAACATCAAAAGAAGATGGGAAGAATACACAGAGTCATTATACAAGAAAGAATTGGTAGATGACCAACCATTCCAA
>VMDO01039669.1:0-12511 GCA_007922755.1 Pedetes capensis
GTATGTCCTAAGACCTGACCATCACTGTAGTTTGGAAGCACATAACTGACTCATCTTACAGGTTCACAGCTCAATAATTTTCACTCAGGATGAGTCATACCCTGAGTCTCACCCCACATCTGATTTAGATGGTATTTAGCATGAGACTCTGGACTGTAGACTTGATGCTGTAGTGAGTTAAGACTTTGGGGCTGTAGGGATGGACTGAGTGTACTCATCATGCAAGGACATGAATTTGGGGAGTCCTGGAATGGAGTGCTATGGACTGAATTATGTTCCCAAATTTCATATGTTGGCCCCTAACCCCTAAAATGACCGAAGTGACTGTACTTGGATACACGGTCTCATTAAGGTGAAATGAGGTCATGGGGTAGACCCTAATCCAGCAGGATTGGTGTCCTTGTAAGAAGAGACACCAAAGCACTTACTTTCTGCCTCCCTGCTGTGTGAGAAAATACTGAGAAGGCAGTCGTCTAAGTGGGAGCAGAGCCCAAGGCAGGAACTAAACTGGCTGGTACCTTGGCCTTGAACTTCCAGACTCCAGAACTAAGGAATAAATCCCTGTTGTTGAAACTCCTAGTTTGTGGTATTTTGTGCTGTCAGCTAAGCTGATAGAGAGACTCTAAACCTCCCCCCATGGTGCACCTCATGGGATAAGCAGACATGACTTCAGTGAAGATTGACTATCTGAACAACCCAACCGACACATTTGACCTAAATGACATATTTAGAGCCCTGCACTAAACACCCACAGGACACACTCTTTTCAAGTGCATTTGACATATGCTCAGTCACACTCTTCACCAATTCCCAAAAGACTGAAATCACTGAGTTTTTCCTCCGGCCCCAATGGAATTAAGTGAGATAATAAAAGTTAACTAGAAAATCCTGCCTTTTGAAATCAAGCCACAGATTTCTAAAATAATCCATGGTCCAATAGAAGAAATCATAATGGAAGTTTTAATATTTGAAACTACATATTAAAATAAATAAAAATCCACTGTTGCATCTGAAAAACTTTTAGAAGAATCACAAGCTTGGATACATGTGTGTTAAAGAAGGTTGAAATCCATGACCTTATCGATCAACTCATAGGCACCATTAAAACTCGGCCTCTCCCATCGATGTTAAAGTCAATTCCAGGTGGACTGTCAACGAAAAGACAAAACAACATAAGCTATAAAAAGAGATATCCCCAGTACCACAGCTCAAAGCCTGTACCAGTTGGCCCCCAAGTTTAGTTCTTTACATCCTGTGAGCTTCTCTCTGGACTACAATGGTAGTCTAATACTCAGATCGTGTCTATTCTAACTCATCTTCAACATGGCCACCCAACTCACTTTTTAAAAACACGCCTTTGAACTTGTCACTCTCTTGCTTTATTAAAGTTCCCAGAGGCTCCCTGTTATCTGAAAGGAAAAGCCCAACTCCTTGTTCCAATTCCACTATCTTTTCAGCCTCACAACCAGTACATAGCCTGTTCCCATATACCTTATATTGAGGACCATGGTAAATGTTTTCAGATTTCAGAACATGTTTTACTGTGTTATTTTGAAACGAGGCTTGAGGTGTAGATTCAAGGATGGGTAAGAATAAACTGTAAGACTTGGGCATAGTTACTTCAACTTTGATGTTCTTTAAAAACAGCCAGCAAGTGACACAAAGGATATATACAAGATGAAAGATCCAAACTGAATAATCATGACTGAGACTCATTTTGTCACAACAAATTCCTGGAGTTAAGTGGATCCTGTAGTCCTAACAAACTGAAGAGCTTGCCAGGTCAAACACACACACACACACACACACACACAGACACACACACACACACACAGTCAAACTGGACAACATGAAATATTAAAAATTATTTACCAAAATACTTTCTTTTTGCAGTACTTGGGGGTTGAAATCAGGGCCTCACACAAACAAGTCCTCTGTCACAGGGGTGCAACCCCTAGTCCAATTTTTAATTTTCTTATTGAGATAGGGTTGCAAAAGCTTCCCCTGGCCTCAAAATCGTGATCCTCCTGCCTTAACCACCCAAGAGGCTGGAATTAGAGGCATGTACCACCATGCCCAGCTACCAAAATAAATTTTTTTTTCAGTACTGAGGGTTGAACCCAGGGCCTTGTGCTTGCATGCTTTGCAAGTACTGTACCACTAAGCTGCACTCCTGGCCCTTTTTTTTTACACTTTTTGAGACCGAGTCTTGCTAAACTACACAGACTGCCTCTGGTCTCAAACTTGTGATTCTCCTGCCTCTGCCTCCCGAGTTGCTGGGATTACAGAGGTACACCACTATGCCTGGCTCCAAAATATTCTTAGAGTGAAAACTAAGCCAGAGAATGGGAGAAAATGTTCGGAAAAGTATGTATCTGATAAAGGACTCCTACCTAGATGTGTCAAGAACATCTATAAAACTAACAGTAGACAAACACCCTCATAGTAAAACGGCAAAAGACCCAAATGAACACCTTAAAGCACAAGCTGCCCAGTAAAGGACCAATGAGCCCAAGAGCCTGTGTGCCACTGGGGACACCCTCCTTAGCCCCTCAGCACACGTCGAATGAGGACCACAAGACCAGGCATTGATGAAGACGCAGAGCGCTGACCTCTCACACCCTGCTGGGAGGAAGCAACTTGACTCTGAAGACCTGGTGGTATCTGGCATGTGAGTGCATGGCACAAACGTGGACATGAGCGCACCAAGAAGCAGGCACAGAAACGTTCCCACTCACACTGCAAGAGTCGAACACTGGGAACAGCCCAGATGCCCAGTAGCAGGGAACCGCGATACTCATCCAGTGGGATACTATGCTGTGAGAAAGCCGCCACTGCCCACGCCTCACAGAGAAGTCTCAGGCACAATGCTGAAATGAAGACAGCAGGCTGCACTGTGTGTGACTTCACTCACATAGCGTCCCAGAGGGGGAGAATGACCGGCAGCCACGAGGAGGGCTCTTGCCCAAGTGCACCTGGGTATACACAGGGCCTGTGCGTCTCTGCCTGGGTGCAAGTCTGTGTGTACACTTGTGAGACCTCATCTCCATACTCAGACTTGTTGGTCATTCACCGTATACTTTATATTTTAATAAGATTGTAGTCAACATCAAAGTACGAAAAATAAATGATACACGTACAGACACTGACAGGAGCTTCTCTGTAACACTAGGAAAAGGTTACAAAGCAATGTGTACCACGTAATCCCGTGCCTGTGAGAAACAATGTATATGCACAGAAATAGGTTATACAACACTCATTCATTAAAAAATATTTATTGAGCAGGTACTACGTCCCACACAGTTTATCTGAAGACACCTACACACTGAACTACCCATGCAGAGCCCGCCGCATGCACTGCTGCCACCAGCCCTACACTGAGCCACAGCCACCAGTGTCCGCCACACCACAGCACGCCTCTGCACCCCACGCCACAGGCAGAGTGGCTGAGCGACAGCAGCAAGGACACCACTGACACGAAGCGTGAACGTCACGGTCACAGGTACAGGCTGACATGCATGCGTCTGAGGAGGCTACAACTACACCTAGCTGGGAACACGGCCGCGGCCACCACAGGCAGCACCGTGGACACCATGGGACGAACACCTGCAGACACAGCCTACTCTAGAGGGACAGCGTTGGGGAGCCTGCGCTGGTCTGTGAGGGGCCTGACGTCACCACCAGGCAGGGAAGGGTGAGCACGAGGCAAACGTGTGTGCTTCACAGCACGGCAGGGGCGTTTTCATCCCCGAGACACCCACTGTGTCCCCACGCACAGCCTGACCATCACCTCCAGATGGGAAAGACTTTCTCTCCAACCTGAAAGACAAGGGAAAACAAGCCAGTCAGATAATGCACATTCTCGAGTGACTAACGCCTGTTGTTGTTGTTGTTGTTGTTGTTGTTGGGTGCCGTCAAGTCGTGTCCGACCTATAGTGACCCCCATAGAGTTTTCAATGGCTGTTTCGGGATTGCCTCCGGAGTAGGTTGCCACATTCTTCTCCCGTTTTTGTGGTGCTGGGAATCGAACTCAGGACCTCAGAGACTGCAAAGCAGCGCTCTACCAACTGAGCTAAATCCAGCCCGGACTAACACCTAGTGTTTCCTAATAGTGTACCACTGGACAAAAGAATGGCATTTAAGTGCAGACATTTAAAGGACAAACATTTCAGCTTTGAATATAAAATCATCACAGGACAAAGGAGAACCATTTGATTTTCTTCTCTCCCACATTAATCCAGAGTCAAAAAAAAGAGAACTATATTTTCCAGTGGCCTCTGAGGCCCAACGCCTGACACACCCCAGCGGTGCTGAGCCCCCAGCTCCCCTGTGCATGTGAAAACAAAGGCTGTTCAGTCCTTCAAACTTCCTGTCTGGTGCCACACAGCTAGATCCACCATGCTGTGTAAAGGACACCCGAGAGTTCCCCTTCGCCCTCTCCCTGCCCGAGGCTCTTCCACCAAGGGCAGAAATGGCTATGTCACCTGAGGAAATGACTTACCTTCCTCAACCTTACATTTCCTATTCTGTAAGAGAAATGGAGCTAATATAGCCCCTGCTTCCTGCACAAGGGTGGCACGAAGTGATACAAAAAGGCCTGGGCCTGGAGCCCCAGCCAGGCCTGAACAGGCATTCACTGTGGTTACCAACATCCCCGAGTGCCCGCATCTACAGGACACGGCTTTACAACTAAACAGCTTACCTTCTGGGATGTGGGGTCTTGTCTGGAAGTGACAGCCCAGCTCAAAGCGACAGACATGTGCCTTCTCCACACTGGGTTTCTTTGCAACACAACAGAACCTGTGACCACATCTCCCACGTGGACTGGGACTGGGTCATCCATCATAAACAAGGTCTGCTTCCAGTGTGTGGTGCTGCAAGACATAGCGCACTCGCCTGCATCCTGACCCAGAAGCCCCCACAGGGCCCTCAGGGCAACCCAGCTCTGCTGTGCCCAGGGCTCTCTGGAGGCTGAGAACACGGAGCTCACTTCTCAGGTTAGTCGAGGAACAGAGATACCCGAGCCCTGTGATCTAAACTGTCTTTACGGTACACATCGGAATCAAAGCCACAAGGAGGCTGATACCCAGCCCCAGACACGGCAGACAGGACACTCAGGAGACGGCTCAGGTTCCAGGACCTGCGATGGCTCCCCAGGACAGCACACAGGACAGGGAGCACAGGGTCACAGGACCACAAAGGGTCCTGGACTTCCTGGCCCAGAAGACAGGTGCCCACCACTTACTCTGCCCCCGCCTAGGCTGGTGATGCCTGGTGGAGTCACTGAGGTTCAAGAGCAGTGCACATAACCAAACCCGGCCCCCAGACATTTGCACAAGAGGTGCATTCACTGCAAGCCAGACAGTTGCAACACTGCAGGGAGACGCAGGCTCTAGCTCTTTAGGCCTGTTGCTCCCGTGACCACCATGGTCCAGCAGTCCCAGCCCAGACCATTCCTCTCTCCACTCACGCCCTGACCTTGGTGATGGGGGCTGGGGCCCAAAGGGCCACCTCTGCCAGTGAGGAGGAGTCTGGATGGCACCGGGACAGGGGCAGGGTCAACACCGCCTCAGGAAATGTGCAGCAGGGGCAGTCAAGGAAGCCCCCCACCCAGTTCCTCAGTGGTGCTTCCGCAGGAGGGAAGCCCACTGGATGGTATCGTCATCAGGCAGAGGACACCCAAGGCGGCACCAAGGAGGGAGATTTGCCCCACCCCGCACGGCCAAGGGAACCTGCAGCACAGAGGACCTGCCTGCTCCTCACCCGCTCTCCATCCCCCTCCTGGTGCCTGGCCCCCATGCCGGTCCCCGTCCTGCCCCACCTTGCCGCCACACGTGTCCCCTGTGGTCACTCACGGGTGCAGCGGGCCTGTGCTGAGCACCTGCTGTGGCTGGCCTTCCTCAAGGCTCTGGAAGTGCACACTGAACCAGGCTGTGAAGCCGTGCAGCATGCCAGCCTTCTGGATGTCGAAGCGCAGCTCACCACGCATGGTCTGCACCAAGCACAGGAGAGCACGCTGGGGCCGGTGACCAGCCCAGACCCCAGCCCAACCCCAACTCCAAGAGCCACCCTGGATCGTACAGAGGGCCTTGACCATTTGGGGTTCCACTGCCCATGTCCCCCAAGCTCCTGTGCTGCCCAAGGCTGCCCACACAGCACTGGCAGGGCCTAACCCTAACTGTAAGAAAGGCGTCAGAAATTTTGTTATCAATAACGGTAGCTGAAATACGTGGAAGAATTTATAATTCAGGTATTGTACCATGACAAACAGAATAACAAGTGATTTTGAAGATGCTGAGACTATTAAATATACAGCTAAAAGTAACTTTAGACAGTAAAGAGATTACAAACAAAATGAAGTAAAAAACATAAAAGATAAAATCAAAATAGAATATAAAAAGGAAAACAGGAAAAAGTAACAGCAAATGGAGCACAGATTCACTTTTTTGTTTAATAAAATAATCAGCCACATGTGCTCCTCATTCATGGCAGGCCTGTGCTATGCCGGGCCAGCACCCAGAGTCTTGTCAGGAGAAAGCAGGTGGTCGCTCTCTCACCTCCAGGTCAGAGATCTGCACAGTTCTCATGTCCAACTGCAATATTGTGCATGGTTCAGAGAGACAATCTTCTGGCTTCAAGATGTGATTATACTTGGGCTTCGAAAAAAACTCCTTGATTGCTAAAGATCTGGGGAAATGGCCAAAGGAAGGGCTCAAGGTCGGCTTTAAACCATCAGCAGTGCCCCTGTCTTCACCCTGGGCTTGGAGGAGCCCTGGGGACTTTACCTAGACATGCCCGGGGGACTTTCCCTGAGGACCTGCCCTGGAGAATCCACCCTGGAGACCAACCTGCCAGGGTCCATCCACCCCCCAGCCTCACTGAGCCTTGCCTGGACTGTCCTCCAAAGGCCACTGGTCACTGGGCCCTGCTCTTTCATGTTGCACTCAGGTATTTGAGCCCATGATGCCAAATGTCACCTCACGAACCAGAGGATTCATGCCATGTGTGTTTGTTTTAGCTTTTCAATCTACCAGGGGCACCAAAAAATTAATACACTTTTCAGATGTTATCTATGTACTATTTTCCAAAGTTGAATTATGGTAGTAATGTGTGGGAGAAGGATGTGGCAGTCCACTCCCCAAACAATCCCCAAACAATCCACCACTGAAAACCCTCTGAGGGTCACCGTAAGTCAGACATCACTCGATGGCACCTAACACCAAAAAATAACGTGTAGTGTGGTGTTCATTCAAATTACTCAAATGCGTGCTAGTGTCCCCATGCCTAAGGCAGGGCAGTCAGACAGAATGGCGGAAGCATGGCTGTCATCAGACACGTTCCAGGCCACTTTGAAGTGGTATCTGAAATTTGAAAACACTGCGGAAGTAAAACGACAATGCAGGGCTGAGTAAGCAACAGAACCTCCAGCCTGACCAGCAACTGCACACGTTCACGGGAAGTCTGAGGTGCGTGGTAGTGTGCAATGTGCAGAAGGGAAAACCTAGAAGGCCTCACACCACCATGAGGCCTGCCTCTTCTGCTAGGGTGACCACCTTGAATACCTCTTATAATTGCATTTGTTATCAGTATCTGTTGAGATTTCAACTTCAATAATTTTTCCCTTCTTAAAATGTGTATACATTTTTGGCACTCTCTGTATTTTATCTCAAAACATCTTTTAAGATTCACCTACTACACAGCAAATACAAAATATATTCCTGCCACTGGCTACTCCTGGTAAGTGTACCACACTGGCAGGACTGGAGTGGCCATTAGAGCCTCAATCTCAGAAGAAATGACCTGTGCTGTAGCTGAGCAAACTCAGTAAGAGATAAACAGGTGGCCCCGTGGCACAAACCTGGAGAGTGGCCGCCTCTCACTGCCCTGACACCCACCGGCCTCATGCACCCTACGCCCCCATCCCCGACCCCATGTCAGCCCCTCTCTGCCCCAGAGCCCAGCATGTTCTACAGCAGGGCCTAGCTCTCAGGGGTCCTCTCCCCGTTACCCCTCAGGCTCCTCGTGCAATTTCTTCCCTCAAGAACAGGGACCTGCTGCGTTAGGCTCCCCCCGAGACAACCCCCTCAGGGGTCAGGGCAGACAGACAGTGGACACAGAGGCAAGGAAAAGCTCAGCAAGGTTCCCAAAGCCCCCAAGGTCATTCTAGGTCACTGGGTGGGCAAGGGACAACCTTCCTAAAACAGCAGCAACTGTGTTGCCCACAGAGGATTAACAGGACTGCCCCACAGAGGCGAAGGTACCCATGGAAAATGAAGGCAGCATTCAGCAAGCGCCTGGCCCACCAGAACTGCTCGCCCAGCCCCCACCCCTGCCAGGAGCCCGGTGGTGGCCCCGCGGACCAGCCTGCACGGCTGGCCATGCGCACCTACTTCAGCGCACTGAGGTTGAACTCGTAGGCGTTGTCCCAGAACAGCACCTTGCTGTGGTAATCCTTGTCTGCGCTGCAGGGCACCAGGTGCAGGGCCGCCGTGGTCGGCCAGATGATCCCGTCCTCCTTTAGCCACGTATCCCGGGCGTACAGGATGGACTCTATCATGAACTCAAACTGCACGGGAAGAAGCACACATGGGGACATGTCACTGAGGCCTTGCTATGCCACAGTCAGAATGCTGCGCCCTTCCGGGAGCTTCAATTTTACTCCCCATGTGAGAACTAGGGGCTCGCTCTACACCAAACAAAAATGTCATGGATGTGTGTCGTGGTCTGGGTTTAAGTCACATCACTGAGCGTGGAGTCAAGAGCAGCGAACAGCCAAGGGAAACTTTTATGCTCACCCATCCCAGCACCTGGGATTCACATCACTGGACCTCACGGTGCCCCTAGAGTTGCAGGGCTCTACCCGCCAGATGAAATCAGCTGGTCTGGGGTACTCCCAGAAATATGGCAAGCCTGTGACTGAAATCACTCCTTAGAAACTGGGAAGTCAAGCAGGAGACGGTGGTCCTTCCCGGATCTTAAGTCAGAGCAGCAGCTGCACCCCTCCTCCTACCTCACGACCTCAGGAAGTCACATGGAGTACCTGTCACCTCTGTAACCCAGTAGGACCAACACAGAGAGGCCAGGGTCCTGTGCGACCAGGACTCACTTCAAAATCAGAAAGGAGGAGGGTGCCAAAGTAGGGGTAAAACCAGAAGCCCTCGTGCCAGATGCTGTTGTGAGCGAGAAACAGAAGGGCTTTGCTTTCCATAAGTAACCTAAGCGGATTAAAACAAAACACCAAAAAGCACTAACAAAAATAAAAATCACAAAAAAGCCAAGCGCCTGAAGGAATCTCTATCACTCTGCAGTTTATCTTCAGGTATTATTCCCCTCACCCACACCAGCAAGCATGCATGAAATATGCACGTAACATTTAAATGCTATCTTCTGTTACCTCACTGTGGAACCTTTCCGGTACACACTCTGTATGAACTTTGGCGTGCATGTGGATCTGGACCCACAGCCACATAAGGACATGCACCTGCTCTGTCATTCAAAAGCATTCTCCTCTGGCAGGTGCACCTCCCACCCTGGCCTCCGGAAACCCCTGACCAGTCTCTACCTACAATTCTGTCTACTGGAGCATGTCTTATGAATAATCATACACTAAGTGACCTTGCAACTCATGGTAGGTCTCTGGGACTATCCACAGGACCCAGCGTTTCAAAAGCTTGCTGTTGTGTAGATGCACCAGTGTATCCATTAACCTGTTGAGGGGAATGGCTTGTTCCCAGTTTTCAGCAATTTCAGACAGAGCTAGTACAACCATGCTTGTACAAGCATTTGTGGGAATATAGCTTGCACTGCTCGAGGTCCCGAGTTCAATTCCCTGCACCGCAAAAATGGGAAAAGGACCTGGCAATCCACTCCCAAGGCAATCCTAAAACAATCTGCCATTGAAAACCCTATGAGGGTCGCTATGAGTTGGACATGACTCCACGGCACCTGACAACAACAAGAAGAAGCTTGCACTGCTCAGGACAGTCAGGTTATCTACTTCATCCTGGAGAACAGTCTGCAGTTTTCAAAGGAACTGGTCCACTTCCCCTAAGTTGCTGAATTCATGTACACAGAGGGACACAAAGGAGAATGGCCACCTCAGGTCAGTGCTCTTAGCTCTCATTGGGACGAGCTTCTCCTACCACCCACCCAGGACTTAAGGGTCGCACTGGGGAAGATGGGTCATTGCTAGTGGCAATTTAGAGAAACAAAGTTGCAATCACAGGGTTCATACTCTGTGCTTTTTTTTTTTTTAATAAGCAGCATCATCAACTTTCAGCTAAGATTACTAAAAATCTTTCTAAAACATAATTTCTAATGATCACATGGATTACTGCAATTATTTCTATTGCTTCCAATGTTCTGTTTTCTTCCATTTGAGTAAAATGTCATAAATTTTTGTAGACAGATCTTGCTATGTAGCTCAGGGTGGCTTTAAACTTGTGGTCCTCCTGCCAGCTGGCCCTGCAGCAACTAGGGTTCCACCGCTGGACAAGTACATGCCAAGGGTCATGTCCCTGCCACAGGCTCCTTCTTCATCTGTCCTCTTCTTGTCCCACAGCTGGGGCAGTAGCAGGTGCTGAACAAGCATTTAGTGAATGAACACTAGTCTTAGGAGCAAAGGCTGATGCCGCTCCGTGGACCAGCAGCACCACCCCTCTTCTGTGCCAGCCGATGGGTCCACACGTTGTTGACAAGGAACTACGTGTCACGGAGGTTAAGACTCCAAACACTTTTGTCATCTGGCAACATAGGTCTGATGGGGCCAAAGCCCAATGTCCCCTGCTAGCACTTCCATCTCTGCCCCTCTAAGCAACACTCAACAGCCACTTGTTATTCCAAGGACCTTGCCGGAACCATCAGTCACATTCCATTCCCCTTCACCCTGATGCCGTTTTTCTGGGTTCTTACACAGAGACTAAATGTCAGGCTGACATATTGCAATAGATGTCTCATGTTCCCAGGATGCCAAGCCTAGCAGGAGAGGAGGGCTGGGAGGACAGTGCATGACATGCTGTCCTCCAGGCTGGCAGTGTGAGTGACAAGAGACACACAAGGTGTCTCAGTGAGAAACCAGAGCAAAGCCCAGGGAGCGCAACAGCCACGGCTGAGCACGCGTGAGTCTCAGAAAGGGAAATCGGTTTCCAGGCAGCACCACAGCAGCTGCCTTCGAGCCAAGGAGGCAAGATGCCACTGACTAAAGAGCAGCCCCCCTTCGGTCTGGACTTCTGTAGGGCCCAGAGAATACAGGTACTGTAAATCACTCATGAAAAGTTTCCCTAACTTTGGCTTAAATTTCTCATACAGTTATTTTTTTCAACCAGTTAAAAACTCAAGACATTGAGCCAATGTTCACATAAGAAATTAATTACAGTTCACATTAGGGAAAAAAATAAAAATTAATCATGACTTTTGAAGATTTGTGAGACAGTCCCAGGGTGCCAGGTCCAGAAATGCTGCAGCCCCACCACTCCTGCAGGCCCAGCCTTACCAGCAGGCAGGTCCCCATCCACTCAGACACCAGCACGTCCACCTTCTCGGGCAACACCACATCCTCCACCTTCTGCTGGAACACCGTGATGGTGTCGGCAAAGCCATTCTGCAGCACCAGCTGGCCCGTGTGCTGTGCCATCTCACTGGCTTCCACAGCGTACACCTGCAGCAGCAAGACTGTCATTAGTACATGTCCCAACCCCACACAGCAGCCCATGTCCTCAGCTTTCCTCAGTCAGCACCAGCATTAGGAACAAGGATGGCAGAAGGACGCCATGTCCCAGACGGCACCAGACAGTACGGGCCACGCCACACAGCGCCCTTGTACCCTTGGGCAGCACCCCAGGAAGGGCACCTCTGCCAGTCCTGCCTCCTTGCACCTCCTGTGCAGAATGCAGGTGCAGCTGCTGGTGGACAGAGCCTCCGGTCCTCCAGGCAGTTCCCCCACACAGCACACACACACAGCAGACACCCAGCACCACTGAGCACAGAGGATCTGTCAGAACCCGTGGTCAGGGGAGGGTCTACGGGAGCAGCGGGGGCTCATCCCAGCCTGCAGTGTCGGAGCAGTGGCCACCGCATTGTGAACCAATGTTTTGTCTACCTGTGTCAGGCTGTCATGAGGCTACAGTGCAGCTCAGTACAGAGGTACCATGGAGTGGAGGAGAGGAAGGCCCACGCCAGGGCGCCAGAGACCTGTCCTGGGGCACATCACCCTCACACAGCCCAGCAGAGCCACAAGGACACATCTCTTTCTATACTGAGGTGACAACTCAAAAAACACATCCCGCCAGGCACGGTGGTGCATGCCGGTAATCCCAGCGGCTCGGGAGGCGGAGGCAGGAGGATCGCAAGTTCGAGACCAGAGGCAGTCTGCGTAACTTAGTGAGACCCTGTCTCAAAAAAGTAAAAAAATGGGCTGGGGGTGCAGCTCGGTGGTCCAGCACTTGCAGACCATGCAGGCACCAGGAACTGGGTTCAACCCCAATACCGGAAAAAAAAAAAAAAAAAAACCCCC